>VXAY01003150.1:1385820-1578817 GCA_013399855.1 Oxyruncus cristatus
CCGAGCCCCGCAGCCCCCCGGGCGCGGTCCGGGCCGCGGCGCCTCCCGGCTCCTCCCGCCTCCCTCCCCGGGGCAGCGGCGCGTCCCGGCGCCCGCGGGAAGGCGGCGGCTGGATCAGCCTCTCCCGGGCGCGGGGCACACGCGCTCCGGCGAGCGGGGAGACGGGGGGCTCCCGAGTTTGTTTACTTGGGATCCGCGTCTCTTTTCCCCGGGATTCCCTTTTCTGCCGGCGTAGCGGATCGGCGGCGGTGCTGTGCTGGGGGTTTGTGGTAAGTTTGCGGTGGGTGAATTCTTCAGTTCGTGGGAATTCTGTGTTTTGTTGGACCGTGTGTGGAGAAGCGTTTGTGGTTTGTTTGTTTTGTTGTTTTGTTTTTAAACAGTGCTGGTTTTCAAGCTGGTGTTTAGAGAAATATACTTGTGAACCGTTTTCTTGTCTATAACGAAGTGGTTTACGGTAGAAACTACTTTCCTGAGCTGCATATTAGAATTATTTGTGGATGTTGGATAACCGGAGATTTACGATTCTTATGAGCTGAATTAGTCTGACTTCGCGCTGGCGAAAGCAAAACCTCTTGCCTAACGATTGCCACAAGCTAATGTTTTACAGTGGTTACTTGGTGCTTTTTCAGGCAGTAAAAAACAGACCTCAGTTCAACTTAGACGGATCTGAAATACTAAACTGTCCTCTCTGTAAGACTAAGAGGCAAGCTGAACCTTTGTTAAGACAAGTCTGAATTTGTATGCGAGACTTGTGTTTCAACAAAGGGAGGTATTGACTGAATTTGCCCTCACGTTACTTGTGAGAACTCGGAGCCAGGCAGTGGGGTTTGCTGTCGCTGGTAGGAAGCTGTTCCTGCAGAAGCACCAAGGGCAGGGGAGCTGAACGCTGCCCTCGCAGCCCCATTCATTGCTGGAGAGGCTTCGGCGTTGATGTGGCAGCGTCCGTGCTGCCAGCGGATCATTTTTATTTCTTTGTGCCCAGGACTTAGAGTGTAGACTGCTACAGGGTGGGAAGTGTCCTATATAGAGAGATGGCCAGCTACCACTTCAGCCGCTGGTTTGATGTAGGCTGCAGCCCTTCGGTATTTAAGTCATACCTGCTATTTTCACAGTGCTCTGTTTGCCTTCCGGTGACAGAGGCAATCCCTGATAAGATATCTCCATGTTGCAAAAGAGCTTATCGGGAGAAAAAAATAGCCCCACAGAGTTACCCTGCACGAGTCAGGCCAGTTTCAGCCATAGGCATCAAGAGTATCTCGAAGGATGCTACATTTTTAATGTTGTTTCTGTAACTAAAGGAGCCCGTCAGGGATGTGAATATCAAATTGCTGTGAGATTATTTGGTGCTGCTGACAGAGAAATGCCAGATACCGTATGTTCTCTTAACAACAAGCGGAAGTTTTATAACTGCCCTTCGTCACGTTAGTGTGGTTTCCTTGGTAGCTAATGTGCCTCAGTGCCTTGCTGCTGACTCTGGATGTCCTTGGATGACCGTCCTGTGCCTCAGTGTCCCTGCCAGGGCTGAAGGGAGACCCAGTACTTCTCTGCATCACAAGGATGATAAAACTTCACAGTTCTGTGCCTTGCTGAGGCCCTCATGTGGGTGTTGCTCTGGAAGTACATACTGGTGCTGGTAGGCTCGGAGAGCTCTGTGTTCACACCCATACCATCCTGCCAGTGTGTTTGGCTTTGCAAATGTCTCTGCAGCCAGATTTGAAACGCTGGGCTTCCTGCTCAACAGGCTGTGGGGCTCGGGAATAACAAAGCAGTGCCACCTTTTTGCCAGGAACTTTTCAGAGTTGCGAGACCTTTTTTTGTTCGTTTGTTTGGTTTTTTTTTTAATAGAAGCATGAAAACCTGCATGAGAATTAATAATCAGATATCTTGTTTCTTGAAACAACCGGAACTTCTGATTTTTGGTTTGACCAAATTACAGTCATCTTTATGACTCGTGTTGGTGCAGCATAGGAATTCCTGAATGATGGGCCATCTCTCCGGTGACTCCACAAGCAGCAGCTCATTAACTTGTCAGGCTTCATTGTTGCTGTGTAAACTTCTGTAATGGATTTTCCATGTACCAAGAAATATTCAAGGAAGCTATTCTTGTCTCATTTTCCTTCACAATCACTGTTTGCTCCTCTTCTGTGCATAGGACACTGACCTCTTCTTGTGGGGAAGGAAGATAATGTTCATGGTGGCACTTGATGTCATATTCCAGGACTCCGTCTGATGGTTACTTTGAGTTGGCTTCTTTTAACTGAGACAGCTGGAGAGTTTTCCTTCGAGGAGCTGTTTTGCCTACACATTTGAAACACGATGACAGCAATTGAGGAAGATGGCATTACATGGTTTTCTGAGATGTTAATTGTTAAAAATACTTGGCTAAACTGAAGAGCAACATCATGCTAGATACTCAGCTGTCCCATCCCCATAATTCTGCATGGCCAAGAAGCAGAGGGTAGGAAGAGGGATGCCTTTACCAGGTTCAAGGTCTGTAAGCCATGCTGTGTTTTAGCTGTCGGCTCTCTTTAGCCTGCTTGGCTGCTCACTACTGCTGCACTGACAACCTCTACTCAATTCTTTTTGTGCTGGGGCAGCATCACTTCAGTGCCAATTTGAGGCTCTCAAAGTGGTAAATCCCAGGCTGGTAAATCTCAGGTTGAATAATGGTAATGCAGAGTGTCCTTGATACTCCTATTTCTGCCATCAGTTAGTGGGGATAAACGAACTCTTCTTAATAGAATATCCATGTAAAGGAAACCTAGATGTGTTTTCTTCTTAGCAGGTTTCCCAGGATGGAGGATGGACATACATATTGCTGGATTTGATAAATCCTGAAGACCAAAGTGAGATTGATGGCAGAGAGGAGTGGAGGCTGCCTTCCTAATGCCATCCAGGAAGCAAACCTGGACTCCTGGCTCCAGTGATGAAGGGCTCCATGCTGGCAAAACTGTTTAGATGGACACAGTGAACTTAGTGTGGTATCCCTGATCTCTGTCAATGAATGTGGAGCTGGAGGCTAGTGGATATACACACATATTGTCCTGGGAATTTAAACCATTTATTAAGCCAGTATAGATCCTTTTCCTGTGATGAAGACATTGCTTAAATCTGCCCACTGAACAGTTAACCAGTTTTTGAAGTCAAAACTCTATGTAAAGTTGCTGTGTGTAGCTAAATATTTGCTAATAATTCTAGAAGTTAGTGTTGTTGGACTTACTGTTTGAAAATAAACATGTGCTGTGGGTTGAAACTTGCCAGACCAGATAGCTACCTCGCCCACACTTATTTTTCATGGGGTTGTGTACATGGTAGTGAATCTGCGTCACTCCCTGCAGCACACACAGCCTTCAGGCCTGACTTTAAGCTGTCTTTGTAACATGTAACTTAGGCAGCAGAGACCTCTGTTAGCTGACGTACAGTTGTGCTGTAGGATGAGATGTTGATGCATCACGCGCTTCCTGGAGGAGCAGTTCATGTCTTCAGACTCCTTGAACTTCAGTCAACTTATGCTCGACTTGTTTGTGGGAGTTGGTTGTTTGGAGCGTTTTGCTTACTTGCTTTGAAAAGGTGCATGTGCATCACTAATACTGGTGCTAGACTGCAAACGCACCAGGGAGTGCTCCTCCTAAAGGGCTGATTACAGAGTTGACTGATAAGTTTCTCAAAGAACAACAGTTGTTTGTTATTTTGTTACAGTGTCCAGGCTACTGTTGCTTGAAGACAGCAGTGCAGTGTGCTTGACCTGTGCTCTATCAAGGGTTAAAGTATTTGAAATGGTGGGTACTGTCTGAATCCCATGTTCAGGTGATGTCTGGAATGATGTCAGGAAATGCCTCTCCTGTGCCTCAGCTGCTTGTACAGCTCCACAGCACACAGTCCTTTAGATCGGATGGTGATGAAATTAGGTTTGGAGTTTTGGGGGTTTTTTTGTGTTTGGAAAACTGACAGTATAATAAGTAGCATTCACAATCTATCAAGGAAAAATGCTTGCCCTGAAGAGATTTAATTTTAAAGCAAAGCTTAAAGAAAACAGTGTGCCCCAGTAGCCTTGGTGGCAGTGTGAAAAAAATGCATCAAAGAGGAGAGCAAGAAAATGTGGCTTATGTTTTGGGAGCAGTGCTGGTTAAGAGAGAGCAGTGCTCACAGTGTGCCATGACTTAGGGTTAAGAACTGCAGTGCAATTTGGCTGTCAATAATTGATTAAAACTTGATGGTTCTATTTTGTCTACCTCTATGCTGTTTAAGAGTGGGCCTGCCCATCAGGAGTGCTAGGTAGAGCTCACTACTTCCCTTCCTTTGGCTCCTTTTCCACCAAAAATGGAGTAGTGTCAGGTACTAGCCTATTGAAATGTACATGTGTGTATATTTATATTTTTTAGGGGGCGTCACCTTTGCCTCAGAGGCCAATGTGGTGCGGCACCTACTTTCTGTAGCAATCGAAATGCAGAAATTTAACATGATTGCTGTGGTTTGGCCATAGCAATGAAGGACATGAGGAGAGTTTGTATCTGTTTCCTTCTTTAGTGAGAGGTGAGGTGCCTGGGCTAAAGCACAGGTGTTCTGTGACCTAAATCCGTTTATACTGAAGCCATTTGAACTCAGACCAATGCTGAGCAGTATTCTCTATAATTTTTTGCTTCTCTATGCTTATTTTGCTTATATTTGCATTGAACATCATGGGGTAATCCTGCTCATGACTGGTGTCAGATGACAGGTTTTATTGTGTTGCACTGCAGAGTGCGGGTGACTTAGCAACTTTATCTTCGAGGATTTGTCAGAGGCTGAAATGACAAGTAAGCTTTGGTGTGCAGCATGAAGCTCAGCAATATAGAGATCCATCTTGGAGCTGATTGCAAGCTAATTCTTTCAGAGCCATACAGCAGACTCCTTAGTTGAGTTTGCTCTCTTGATTTAAACACACACTTCCAAAAGCTTGTTCTCATACTGCCTTTCTCATTCTACCCTTTGCCAAAGTCTGGTGTGCACTTGTCTGCTCTTGTGCCTCTCTGTGGTAACAACTCCTAAAGAAGATTTTGCAAAGAGATTTTGCGAGGGGGGAAAAAGATTTGGTCGTATTTCCACTGTCTTTTCAGAAGAATGAGGATTTCCTTCCTGCAGAGACAGGTCCATGCTTTGGGACCTAACTGTGGTCTGGACTGCAGTAGTTCATCTCCTGAAACCTCCCCTCGCTGGGAGAGGGAGATGCTGAGTGAACTTCCTCTGGAGTGGCTGGACAGCCTGGGATTCCTTTTGTCTGCAGGCAGCAGGAGGGACTGTTGGCTGCTGACTTCGCTGTTGTATTTCTTCAGCGTTTTTTCTGCTGGGTACCTGAATATGGCCCAGCTCTGTGTAAGAGGGGAAAGTGAGGCCGGTACCTAGAGACCATTCAAGCTCCCTCTACACCTGGTAGCAGCAGCAGCAGCAACAGCCTCATGTAGCCTTGTTTAGAAAAGGAGTTTCTTGAATGTTTGTTTCTTGAATGTTTAAAAATCAACCTACTTAGAATTGCTTTTTCATGTGAGAGCACTTGCATGGCTTTAGGCATGGACAAAGGTGAGATTTTTCAAGTCTGATGAAAGGTTTAGGTGCTCAGTTGTCGCTTAATTTTAACTGCTTTTCCTCCATCTCTTCTTCAAAGGAATGCAGAAACAAATTGCCTCTAGTAAAAGCAAATGTTGGAGGTCACAGTTTTAAAAGAAAGCCTCATTGCACAAAGTATTTACATCACAGCCACATTTTATACTGAGAATGTGCTGTCCACAGAAATCACTAAATGCAGATTGTAGGCATAATCATGATCTGCGTACTGGGTTTTTTGTTTTCCTTTAAGAATATTCTAAAAAATAGTTTTGTGAGGGAGAGATGAAAATGGCTTGAAAGAAAGTTGACTGCTGTCTTTCAAAACTGAACTAATTCTCCAAATCTGGAGCTTATTTCCTAATTATTTTATGATAGAAGCGACACAAAATTAAACAATAAATGCACTATTTTGTTGACAAGGACTGTATTACTTGACAGGAGAGAAAATGCCATGATAGTCGAAATCTATGTATAGCTAAGGAAATAGTTGGTTTAAGTGGTGAATAAGGGCAATTTTGAACACTGAGCTTTAAATATTTTCTAAGTTACTAGCAAAATTATAAAAGGTTTCTTGTTTTGAGAATTAAAGATAGTTTGGACACACAGAGTAATCTGAGAGCCAGTACTGGTACTTTTGAAACTTCCTTTTCCAATTTAAGTGTTGTAGACTCCATTTCCAAAATGAGCTCTGCTCTGTTCCTCACTAAAGGTTGTCATATACTTTTGACTGCAGAACTGTAGTGTTATGAAGTGAATAGTTGCTTTAAAATAGAGTTTAATTTGTTTGTACTTACGTTTTCTGCTCAGTGATGTCATTGCATTTAATTTTGTAGCGTGTCCTTATTTGATTTAATTTCTGTGAGTTGTTGGCTGAAGTTACAAATGATCTGAAAATTCGGTGTAGCTGAAGTGGGAATTTAGGAGTTAAAATTGCAGCCCGGTCCTTATGGTGTTATTTGTGTTATTTTCTGGCTGAGGCACTTGGTTGAGGTTAAAAAAAAAAAACCCATTAAAATTAACCAAACAAATGGAGTCGTTAAAATTTATCTTGAAAGTTTATCCTAATTTAACTTGTAAAGGTGTACTTGCAGATATTTTTGTCTGATTTGTGTAACATATTTGCATGGGGAATTGAGTGTCTGTTCCTCGTGGCTTATTACTAATCTACTTGGATTTACATTGAGGATCTCAGTGGGTGATAGGAGCACATGCTGAACTCTTTCAAAGACTGAGAGTATTTTGAGGCTCCAGCTGATTCACTTGGGCAGGGCCATTATTTCATCCTATGCCCAGGAAAGAAGGAGCCAGCAGTGAGTGCCCCTCTGGGCAGGTGTTAAACCTGAGACTGTTGAGAAATTTAATTTTGACCTTTGATGTTTTCATCCCATGCTTGAAGGAAGTCCGTGTCCGTGGAGTGCAGGTGGTTATTTTGGGGGTCTGACCCCGCAAGGAGGTTTAGGTGCATTATGTCACCTTTCTTTCAAAAACTATGATGCAGCATAAAGAAGTCAAAATGCCGTTTTCCTTGTTGCTGTTGAAAACTGTTGTCAGGCGTTTCAGAGATGACAGAAGTTGTTTGAAGTAAAGACGATGACACATCAAAGTGTATAAAAGACAGGAACATTGCCATCCTGACCTCGTTTGGACTGCGTTGCTGCACATTACTGTTACATCTGGTTTGTGCCAGCACCTGACTGTCCCTGCATTTCAGTACTGTCAGTCTCTGGTGCTGTTAACATCTGGGTAATACTGTGATATTCTCACTTCTAATTCTGAGTGTACTGATCATTGACTAAATATTTATACAGTCCTTTGGTTTTGATGTTTTAAGATAAAAAGGGTGGGGTTTCTATTATCTCTTGTATTCAAAGGCAAATAATGCATTGAAGCTTTTTGATAATTTAAAATATTATAACATAAAATAAATAAATGCCTCTGTACTTTGGTCAGTGCTGATGTAACTCCTTCCAGTAGTCGAGGAAACCTTACACACAGTTCACTGATGGCTTGTTTAGACTAAGATGCAGCGTTGTAAGTGCAATGATTGTCTACCAAAGATGCAAGAATGTGCTCAGGAAGGATTTGTTACAACATGTATGGTATCTTATCCTTTGAGGTTTAAATAGAACGAGATATATTAAACAAGCATGACCGTGAGACCTGGAATATGTACTTGTTGTTTTTAAGTTTTTTGGTGTTCATTTTAATGGCATTTGAAGCAAAATGTGTGGGTGGAGAGACGGAAGAGAGGGTCGCCTGTGAGATCTCTCCCTTGATAGCCACATACTGGAGTGTGGATGTAGCAGGAACAGGGAAAGAGAGGAACATTCAGCAGCACGAGTTCTTGAAGGTGCACCTGGAGAAAAGGTGATTAATTTGTCAAAGGCACTAAGCCTAAGTATTTGTCAGGATTTAAAAATGAAACAGGGAGTGAAAATAGACCTCAGAGGCTGGGTGCACCTGTCAGAAACTGTCAGAGTTGCTGCAAGATCCTTCTGTGATGCTCAGACTCCTATGAGGAGTCAGCACTGACGTAACATTCCCTCCCTCAGCTCAGTAAGCTGCAGTTGGATGGGAGAAAGTGCATGAGGCTGCTGCCTTGAATTCATGTCTAGGGATATAGTGGTCTTTCAGTTTACAATTCTTTTTTTTTGTTCCAGTGAGCCACCTCCAGCATTGATAATTGGCTTGTATTTCCTGCTCTTAGAGCCTGTAATAAGAATTAACAGCTTGGTTTTACTCAAATACACCTCTTTCTAGCAATGCTGAATAATAGTGCAAGGGGAGAAAAAAAATCCATATGTGCTAGGTCATCACAGTTTGACTGCTGGAAAAAGACACCAGAGGGAAATTCAAGCTGAAATGTATCAACACCCCAGGGATGTGAGAGCGACTGAGGAGTTCGCTTTTACCGCTGTACTCCACCCACATCCTGCTAATAGAGGACATGGGAGCAGGAAGTCTTCGTGAAGGCAGAAGCCAACCCTCTCCCTTTACTCCCTTTATTTTTAGACTTTATGTATTCCCTGTGGTAAAATAGTTTGGAACTTGGGGGAGCTATATCTAAGGTTGGGTATAAACATGACTTAGCAGCAACTGCTGCTTGGTGTGTGATCACTCAGGACATGAGCAGAGACTGTTTCTCTCACCCTGTAGCTGGAGGTTGGTTTATTGTGATGTAATTCCAGTGTGTGGAGTTCTGATGTCATGTTTGTTTTTGCAAATGGATGGAGATAGTGAATTAATGCAGAGATGTTTTTCTTTATGTTTTGACTGTTGGAAAAAGCGGGAAAATCACTGGCTAAAGCTGGCATCTAAATTTAGACATCTGAATGAACAATGCAGGAAGCAGTAGCATGGCAAGCAGCTCAGTTCCTCTGGAGCCCTGCTGGCTGGCAGTATGGACACTTTGGGCACTTAATGCATGCAGGCATCTGAACTGTGCAGAGCAGGCATCTTTCACACCTCTGGTGAAAAATGTGTGTGGGATACTTCTGGATAATCCTTAGGCCAAGGCCAAACTGTCAGTTTTATATAACTTTACTCAGAGCTCCCAATGAAGTGGCCTTCACAAGGGATTTTTTGCGTGTAATTTTTTTGGGTCTGAATATTTGTAAATTTTTGCTTCCACAGCTGTTCCGTGTTTGGTTTCTGCAGTGGTAAGAAATGTGGTATGCTCAAATCAAAGCTGAGGCTGATGGTCTGCTGTAGAAATATGATTGTAAGGGAAAATTCAAGCAGTTACTTTATTACAGCAAAGATGTGTGGGTTGATGGGCTTGCTGGAATTCAATTCGTGTGTTTAGGTCTCGTGGTACAAGAAGAAATTTTATTACATGTAATAATAAGCTTTTGAAATAAAGGGCATTATCTTTCATTTTAATCACTCTGCCTTAATAGCAGGGAAGAAAAAAATCATTGTTTTTTAATAAGAGACCCAACTCCGTTCTCAGTGTTTCTTAGAATGACATTTTAATTGAATTTTGTATTTATGGGACTGATACTTAAAACTTGTCATTCTCATGCATTCTTGCCTGTTTCCCCACTGTATATTGATCAGTTGTATTTTAAAGAGTGTAAGCTTCTGTCCTGCTCATCTTGCCAAACAAGAATTCCATAAACAATTCTTTGTGAAGAAAATTATTATTTCTATTGGTAATTTTTAACGTGCAGCTTTAATATTCAGCTACATTTCTCTTGTTAACACGAACCATTATGTATGTGCTTCATATTCAGTATGTGAACAGCTTGTAAATAAATTACAAAAGTAGGTTTAAATTTCATGCCTGTACTTAGGAAAACTAATGGATGGTAATCAGTGTAATGGCTGATGATAGATTGTGCTGTGCCAGCAGGGGAACTGGCGCCCAGAAAAAGTAACACCAGATCAGGAATGGCTAGAGACTGGTTGGTGAATGTGTTCTTCTCCAGATGCTTTTTTAATGCCTTCAATTAACTTGATTAAGCAGCTTAGCTTAAGTAAGCAGAATTTGTGACTTGGAAGTTCTCCCACGTAGCATTTCCCCATTGCCTCAGGAATTACTTCCCTCAGTACTGTGTCCCTGTGAAGCAGGCAGCCTCGGTTGCTCCTGTGTCTTGCACAGACTTGAGGTGCTGTATTCTTAGTATGAGAGGCACATGCAGGGGTGGTTTTTTTTCCTCTCTGCAATTGGCTCTTGGCAGAAGTCATAAATCACAGTGATTTCTGCACAGTGCAATTGAATGGTGCCTGACTACCTTTATTTTTTATTGGTATTGAGAGTTCCCCCCTGCTTAGATCACTCTGAATCCTTTGTCAGCAGAGCAGAACATGCCCTCTCTGCTTCTGAGCCTGGTTTTGTAGATCAGGGTCAGCTCTGAATGCCATCCTCTGGTACCTGAGCTGGGTGGCTGGAGTATCTATGTAGGGCCTGGCCGAAACAGTGGCTGGGGGGATTTTAGGTCTGGGATTCTTCGGTCAAGAGCACTCTGTGCCATGTTCCCATTATAGCTCTTAAAGGTGCATTTTCTGATTGCTCTTGGCTGTGTTGGCTGCAGCTGTGGCACAGTTCACCAAAGACTTTCCCTCCAAATACTCACCAGTCAAGTGGCTGCTCTGATATTCTTCTGACCACCGTTTTAAGGTAGTGGTTCCAAAGTAAGGGAATTGTTCTCAGGGACCACTTTGGAATATAATTAAATTTCCTAATTGTACCAGCAGTGTCCTTACGAGGTAACCTGGTGCATTCTCTTTCCTGCCCAAAGGTTTTATCCTTGCAGCATGTGTCATTAGATAGGAATAGGAATAGGGATGTTAAGCAGGGAATTAGATGGTAGCAGAGTTCTGATGTCCATCGTTTTGCTTTCCATGTCTCCTCCCTTTCCAGTAAGGATGGTGGTTATGTTATGGTATCCCATATTTTTCAGAGCACAGAAAAATGGCCTCAGATGGAACCATTTCTTTATGTATCCTACAGACTCTGATGGTACTGGGGAACCCACCCATTAGTACCGACTGCAGCACAAAAAGGATTGACTGCTGGGTACTGAGGCAGCCCAGAGCTCTGAGAGGCTCAGCTCTTGTGTTCACAGCTGCTGGCTCAACAAAACATTGATTTCCAAATTGTAGGTCTTTCTGGTTCTGGCTTGTAGGTTTTTATATAAATATAAGTATTTCTGGAGTATCAGAAGTTGCAGTGTCTCACACAGATTGTCATTAAATCCATGTAGTAGCTTCAGAAATTGGGATCTGTGTTTGTTAGTGTTTTGGGTTTTTATCCTTAAGAGAATTTCAGTGAGGAGCCTGACACTACATCTACCTTTTCTGCTCCCCTTGATCATGCTTTGTTAATCAGAAGTGATGATGTGTTTTGATACTTACTTTAGTCTAGACTGGGATTAAACCTGGTATCTGCTTCCTAATGGAAGGTGAGGACTGAGTGTGCTTCCATGATCCTTCTCTTTCTATAAGTGTTAGGTGGGGACACAAATCTCTTAAAAGTGTGCTAAAAAATGGGTAAAATTTTAAGCCACATGTGGCTTCCCAGTATTAAAGAAGCTGACAATGGGATGTACAGGCAAAGGGGGAAAAAGGGATGAAAAGGAAAGGGAAGCTGGAAATCAGGATCGTAACAAAAAGCCCTTTGCCATAAATTTGTGATGGAGATGATATGTAGGGCAACTGAATATATTTTTCATTCCTTCCTTCACTGTGGAGGAAGATCCTGGTTCACGACAGGGATTATTCAAGTAGTTAGAAGCGTTATTAAACTTCCGGGGTTTAATGCTCCATTAAAGTTCCATACTGTGTAAATTACTTCCTTCAAACTTGTCTCTATTTTTGATCTCTTTACTGTAAATTGTAACAGAGTTCCTGCTAAATATAAAAATGCACAACTGCTCTTGATCCTGTGATTCTAGTAGCAATTTCTGTGTCTGCACAGTGCTTGGGGGAAAAGTGTACATTGGTTTGTCTGTTGAAAGAGTGGCTGGAATTTAACCCCCCTTGGATTTCTAGTATCTTTAGATATTCTTTTTCCTTCCTAGATAGTATTTTTTTTTATCTGTTGGCCAAAAGCCTTGTTTTTCTCCTCTGAAACTATTTCTAGTGTTTGTGCAGTATCCCACATGGTTTTACATTCAACAGAGTGGTGTGATTTGTATGTGACTTCCAAGTCTTTTCCAATAGTAAATGATAGTTTGTTTGATAAAGGCAAACTTTCATTTAGGCTCAGGTGAATACCTTGGTTAGATGTCAAATGGTTCTGAAATGATCTTTGTATTAGTCCACCTAATTTTAACCTTCTTGTGGTTTACTTGAGGATGTGGTAAACAAAAACAAGTCTAGCCCTGAAGTAGGAAAAAAAAAATTCCCAATATTTTTTTGGGTCATAATGAGTGTATTATGGTTTTTATAACTCAATGGGAAAATAATTTCTTCTACTGGATGTAGTCCCTTTTAAAGATATCTATAAATGTTATCTTTATTCTTTATTATTCTGGCGATCAAGGCAATCTGTATATCTCAATGAAATCTAGGGGTTTGTTTTTACAGAATTAAAAACTCTGAGTGTTTTTTTTGATGTATATTACACCTGTTGCTGGAGCTTAGCTTATAATTACTGATGTGCTTTCTCTTTGAGTGAAGTACTGCTGATCCAAATTTAGACGGAGCACTTTTTCCTCCAGGGCAAAACAGGTCCCTGCCTGAGCTATTGGAGAATCAGTGTGTGGGAGATTTAGATGATGTCTTGAAGAACCTTTGCAAAAATATCAAATATGGGGGTTTTGTACAAAGACTAATTGGAACACACTTATTTCAGTGGCAGTACACCTAAAGATTAGTTCTACTATATGTTTATTGCCATCAAACTGCATTCCTGGTGCGCTTTTCTTCCAAGTAACTTTCAATCTTTTTTCCCCCCTTTTCACCCAATACATTAAAAAATGAAGTATAGTTAGTAATGAATTGTTACAAATAAAATGCCACTTACAAGAAAACTCCCTGTGGAAGACTGCTTAGCAGGGGGAACTGGAGTGTGAAGTTATTTTGAGAAATACAGACCTTGCGTTTGAGCTTACAGATCACAGTTTGCATTAAGACTCCTGTAGACAGGCACAAAGCTGATTTATTTTTATCCATACCTCTATTAGGAAGTCTAGTGTGGGTTTTTTAAAGTACTCTCCTGTTGTCAAAAATACCTGAAATCGTTGGCGCTTGTAACAAGAAATTTTTTGAGGATGTGCATTGTTACGTCGGTAGTAGCGACTCAGAGTAGCAACTCCTTTCACCATGGCTTTTTCTAGTTGGAGGCCCTCGCTGACACTGCAGAGTCCGTGATACTTTTTCTCTGTAGAACAGTAGTTGTTTGAAAAGGCAGCCTTTCCCCTTAGTCTGGCTCTAGGACAGTGGAAGATCCAGAAAGAACACAACATTCCACATAGCCGCTGGTGACAGCCAACATGGCTTCCTTACGGACAGATTGTACCTCAGAAATTTGGTGGAGCAGGGAAAAGCAACTGATGTAATCTACCTGGATTTATATAAAGCATCTGACACTGTCCCACACGACATCCTTGTCTCTAAACTGCAGAGACATGGATTTGATGGATGGATCATTTGGTGGATAAGGAGTTGGCTGGATGGCTGCCCAGAGAAGTTGTGGATGCCCCATTCCTGGAGGCGTTAGAGGCCAGGTTGGATGGGGCTTTGAACAACCTGGTCCATTGGAAGGTTTCCCTGCCTATGGCAGAGGGGTTGGAACTGGATCCTAGAGTCATAGCACAGGGTGATTTGGAAGAAACCCATCAGGATCATTGAGTTCAACTCCTGGCCCTGCTCAGGACACTGCAAGAGTCACACCATGTGCCTGAAAGTATGGTCCAAATGCTTCTTGAACTCAGACAGCCTCGATGCTGTGACCACTCCCTGGGGAGCCTGTTTCAGTGCCCAGCCACCTTCTGGGTGAAAAACTTCTTTCTGATATCCAACCTAAACCTTCCCTGACTCAGCTTCATGCTATTTCCTCGAGTCCTGATGATCTTTCAGGTCCTTTCCAGACCAAACTGTTCTATGATTCACCACTGAGAGACTCATTCTGAGTTCTCACCACGGTGTCCTTTGTCTCTTCAGGAGGAGTCAGATTCTTGACATGGGGACATAACTGTAAATCTTTTATTCCTTAAAGCTCTGTGGCCTTTCCCAGCCTCTCCTGGGTTACCAAGTGTCCTATTTCCTAAATAAATAGCAAACAGAAACAAAAATACTACTCTGTAAAATGGGAACGCTTTTATGTGCGTAAGGAAAATCAATTTTGTTGCTTAGAGCTCAGGCGGTTTGTTTCTATGATATTACTTTCTCCATCATCCCCATTTGTCTGTGCAATTGTTCTCTGCTGACAGATGGGCTTTAGCAGAGGCGCATGTTTAAAACAGATGAAATTCATTGCTGTCGCTTAAAAAATGTGGGGTTTTTTTTGAGAAAACATTTATTTGTTTAACAGGAAGTTGGTTTGTCTTTTTGTTATTGCTCCAAAGCTGAATGGAACTTCGTTTGTCACCTCACCTGGGAAATACACAATCATCCATGCAATCTGATTTTGTGATGATGCTTCCTTAACATGTGTGAAGTGTGTTTACTTAATTTCTGTTCTTTTAAAGAAGAAACTGCAGGACCGATGAAGCATTGCTTCCTGGTTTTGTGTCTTGTGGCTGATTTGACATGAAATAGTCAGGACATTTTGCTGCAGTCACAGCTTTAGTGTGAGCTCATTCTCTTCAGAGTTTCTTGGCATGATATGAACTTGTAGCCCAGCCTGGTCTTCCATGTGATCACTTCCAGGATGTCTGTCCTCTCCTGTAGGAACACAGTTGTCTTTGAGCCTGCTGCTGTTCTGTCGGATTTGGCTGATGAGGCTATTGACTGAAGTAGCTGAGGGGGAAGGGTGAGGAGGGATGCAGATGGTGTGATTGTGTAAGCCTATTTTCCTATTAAACAAAAGAATATGCTTTTGTTCAGGATCAAACTCGTTCTCATGTATTCATCTCCTACATGTTTGTGCAAGTACAATGGCTGGGTTCCCTCCAACCTTGCCCTGCCCCTCTCCCTATGCAACCCTGAGTGGGGGAATGGGCCTGACCCCTGCATGCATTTGTGTCTTCCATACAACAGATCCCCCATGGTTTGTCCAAGACAGCCTTTTTTGGACATCTCTGCCACATCAGGCTGCTCAATTCACTGTAGGGGGAAGAATATCTTCAGCTCTTGTCTGCTGTGCTTGGCCAGAGGCACAGTATGTTCATGTCACTGGAGTTTTGCAGCACTGTTGGAAGTATTAAAGTCATCCAGGTCATACCAGGAATGGCCTCTCATGGGCTGGAACAGCAGGAACATCCAAAGTGTTTGCTTCCTGCCTGCCAACAGGGAGAGCATCTGACAGGTATTGTCTGTATACTGCTACTTCATCCAAATGAGGATTAAACACAGTGAGGCTTGGATGCAAAAGAAGAGTATCTGCAAAAGAGATACCACACAAGTATCTTGGTTGTTCCAGAAGCATTGCAAAGTTTCAGCTGTTTGCGAATGTCTTTTTATAAATGATACAAAGCACTAGAATCACACACCGCAAAACGTACAGAGAGGTGCTGCGAGGGTGGAGCCGACTCTTGTAGAGTCTGGCAGATCTACAGCAGCCTCGTGATGCTGTAGGTGCCTGCAGAGCTGCTACTGGTGGGTGTTCCTCCTTATCCCCATCCTTATCAGGATACTCCCCCTAGAAAACCCACTGCAGGCCTTGGCTCCCTCATGATTTACGAAGACTCACCAGGCTTGGAAGCCATTGACACAGTCTAAGACTGAAGCTTGCGCCAAGGGGCCGGATTTTCACTACAACACATTATTGCAGTTCCTACAGTTCCAGTAAAGTTCTGGTGAATGGCTGTGTCAAACTGGAGGAGCTCTCGTCTGTCCGATCGTCACTGTCTACCATCTGCAGACCTTCCCTCAGTCTGCTCAGGGATCACCTCTGGCATGTTCCCTGGGATTCACGACTGGCTAGACTGAGGAATGATGCTTTCCAGGAGTATTTTTCTCATCTACAGCTTTCTAGCTTGATTCATTTTAAAGGCCAACTGGCTCCACTACACGCTACAGCAAAGGGAACTGCAGCAAAAGAGAGGCAGTGGGAAGGTGTTCAGCCACATTTCAAGGCCATTGTTTAATGGATGTTCTGGTTTTGAAATTGAAACTGTAGGGGTATTGATCCTCTACAAAGCTCTAGAGGTAAAACGTAAAATAAATTGTCAAAAAAAAAGAGTGAGACTGGTGAGAAGTAGTAATGACTTGAGAGAAATTACAATATTAAAACTTAATTATTCCTTGGGCTTTAAATCTCACGTGGTCTGACACCTATTGGTATTACTTACTTGGTGAAGCACGGCTGAGTAGAAATGTAAAATGCGAAGTGGAGCTGAAAACATAATTTTCAATTTAGTGCTTAGCCTTTTTTTGGTGTTAATTTGCTCTTTTAATATAACCCTGACACTTGAATATTCAAAATGGCTACATCAGCGGTTTGGGAAAGACAGGAAGGTATTCAGTGTTATGGAAAAGTGGCTGAAGGGTGAAAAATGAACGATTTTGTGCCAGAGGAGTGAGGAAGATGTAAGCAGAAGCTCATGTCTGTACTGAATTCAGACATGACGTTCAGCTGTGCCCTTTAGGGCAGGTGGAAGTGACTGGAAATTTGCTCCATGGTTTGGGCTGCTGTCTAAATGGTTCTGCCTTGGAGCTTTAAATTTTTTTCTTTTCCTTCTCTTTTGCCAGAGCAAGTGTTTACATAATTGTCTTATATTCCAGATCAGAGGGTTTATCCACCTGAAAATAACCTGGCAAAATGAAATACTAGATTTTGACCACTTTAATTTTCTGAGGCAAACCATCCAAGGCCATTTGAATGCAGGTGGCTGAAGACAAAAGGGAAGAATGAATAGGAAGGGGTGGTAGAAAGGATGTAGCAGTTTGAACATCTGTAACCTTATGGTAATTGTGGGATCACATGGGTATTCCTGTTAAATACCCTGAAAAGAAAATAACTGTTTCCTTGCAGGAACTTCAGAACCGAAGTGTTGTTGCTTTTAAAAGTACTTGCATAGTAAAAAAGGCAATTTTTGTTGTATTATGTTGCTATATTTGTTTTTCAAATTACATTGCGGTATTGTGAGAAGTCATTACGCAAAAAACCTGTTTACAGGCTTCAAATGTTTTTTGTCATCTTTCATTCTTCTTTAGAATATAAGTATCTGCATCTGAATCCAACTTTCAGTATGAAAGAGGCAAATTCCAGAAACACATGCAGGGAGGCAGAAGGCATAAAACCAACCCAAAACCTCAAGTCAGCTCAGTTCCAAAGTACAGTAGATGGAAGTATTTAAAAATATACATTCCACTGTATTCATTGCTACTCAAGATTCTTTCTGCATTCTTCATCATATGACTAAACTGCTTCTAAGTCGGCTGGTACAGATGGTGTGGTATTTCAGATTATATTAATTCCAAGCAGCTAAATGCACAGTCTTTTTTAATAACAAGTTTATGCTGCTTTTTGAAACAATTACATTTTTGTAACATTACAAAACAAGTTACTCTTTACGGAGGAATGTCCTTGGGATTTTCAGGATTTGCGTTCCTTTCAGGAATTGAAGAAGTTACGACTTACTGCTGCATTGTTCATCCCACATGTTAAATGTCATTCACTAAGTGTGCATGCAGCACAAAATCTCATCTGTAGCGCAGGATAGCTTAGAATAGCCAAGCATTTTTGTCTGGTTGCATTGTTACTGCATATTCCCAATTTGACAAAGGAAGCCAACATCACTGATTTATTGCCCATTTTGAACAATGTTGGATACCAGGACATATAGCTGAATCCAAGCTAGCCAGTCTTTATAAGGTGCCAAAAATGTGCTTAATTCATTGTCACCCTCAAAACAGTATTGTCATGGTTCTGTAGCTGTTTGCACACTGGGAACAGAGTTGGTACACACTGGGCCTTGTGCCTTTACATGGTCTGGGTGGAGGTAAAAGTTCTTGTCCTTGAACATACAAACTCCTCTTCATTGATGTGCCCAGCAGAGCATATTGGGTGTTTTTGTTCTTCCCATTCCTTCTGTAGAGACTTCAGCACTAGGGTTACATTCAGTGCTCAAACACTCAAGGTATCAGTTCTGTTCAGGCGTCTGGGGCTCGAGCAGTTTTGGTGCCCACAGAGGGGAGGCCTTGGTTCAGAGCCTCCTGTCGCTCTGTTGTGGTGTTCAAGAGTCCTCACTGGCCGGTGACAAAGCCCAGGTTGGCTGGGGAGGTGAGAGTGAGCTCTGGCTGCAGGAAGGGAAAAAACCTGATGAGGGCCAATAGCAAAAAGAGTGAGAACTGCTGTGTAGACATTGGAAATGCTGCTGGATGGAGGCATTCTCTTTTGGCAGTGAGCAGGATTAACCTGAGCTTTAGTGTGTTCTTGATGTAGTTTTGAATTGTGTTTGCAGTGACACTTCTTATGCATGTTTCTCAAGATTTCTGCATGTCTAGTTCATAATCCAGAGGGAAATATAACTATGAATGCTGAAAGCTGACTTTGCAGAAAGCGTGTTTCTTTTTATCAGAGTTATGTTCCACTGATGCCAACATACCAAACTGTTAAAAATGCACCCTATTTAGTGACAGCAAAGTGATGTCCCAGCAAGCCTTTCTCTGGTAAGTATAATCTGTGTTTTTATTGTGAATAATTTCCCAAAATATTTTGGCAGTCTGCACGAGGACACTGCTAAGCGTCATTGACACACTTTTCCTGTTTGGAGTTGTCTTGTTCCGGTACAGTACATTTAGTCTAATCATCATATCCTGACAAAGCGTGGCATGAATGTGAAACTGAGACAGAAATTATTTGGGTTATGAAAACGAGCAGTCTTCTCAGCCAGAGAGTTCCAGGTGGTGATTATTTTCTACAAAATATCTTTTATCATAGGGATAACTGATGAAAATTTGTGTTTCAGTTGTAGTCACTGAACAGGTATAATGGAGAGCTGATATATAAAGCCAGATTGGAATATTTTCTTATTTTTTTAACTCCTGTAGTGGTTTGAAATTACTAGAAGAGCAAAGATTTGGGAAAACCTTCAAAGCAAAACTATGCAGTGAAAATACATGTTCTTTATATTTCTGAACTTTCCAGTGTCTAGTGAGAAGATACAGGCAAGGGAGTCTAGGTTTCTCGAAGTGGTGTAAGATTACAAAAAGTCACAGTAGTTGAATGACAGTGCTTTGGCAAGTTTTTTATTAATTTGGGAGATGGTAAGAAGGTTTTACAACCAAATATTTCTGTAAGCGGATGGAATAGTAACTGACCTTCTGTCCTTTTGGGTTGACCCACAACTTTTAGCAATCCTTTGTGATGTATCCATCCAGTCCTGCAGACAGGGAGCCAGTTTGGGGTACCTTTGACAGATGAATTTTAGTCACTCTGCTTCCCTTTGTGGTCATGTGCTCAGCTCTCCCATCAGCTGCTGGTGTGGGGCACTTCCACATCTCTGTGGGGAGAAGCTGCCTGGAAATTATCACAGTAGTGGTGCAAGTGTGACTTTTCTGAGGCATCTGCATTGGAAGTATGTTTGTTACCCGTGGAAGAAGGGAGGGGGTGTTTGTTGGTGGAGACAGGCTGGGCCCTGTTAAGCTGTGCTCTTCCAGCAGCAGCTTCTGATGGAGTGAAGGTCAAGGTGATGCCTGTGCTGCTGTTCTCTCCTCAGTGTGGGTCTCTGCCATCTGCTTGGCTTGAATGCACAAGATACAGGCAAGGAAAGGGAATAGATGGTGGCTTTGAGACAGGTTTTGCTCCTACAAGCACCCAAAAGGGGACTGTTGTGAGCTGCCAGGAGAACTTTGAGCATGAGTTGCTCCCTGTGGAGCTCACATTACTGTTGCATGGGTTGTGAGCTGGGGCATATGTTACAACCCCTCACTACCTCCTCCTATAAAGTTTTCATGTCAGCTACTACTAAACTCCAGCAGTCAGAGCTGTTAGGTCACTGCCAGCATGGGGTGACAAATAATTAAATGATTTAATTAAATAATTAAATGACTTTATTTTTTTCATTTACTTGTTCAAGTCCTCTGATATTTGAATGAGGTTAGTATGGCTATAGTTGGCCTTCTAGCAGAAGCTGAGAACTACCAGCTACACAGGACTAGGATGAAAGAGAGTATAATATGGTGTGTAGGAGGTACCTTTTGAGTTGCACTCGTGCTTAGGAACTGCTGCATCTTGAATGCATCACTCACTAACTGTAAGATTTTTTCACTGTTGTTCCATCCTATGTCCACGCAAAGCTATTTGGCAAAATGATACATCGTATAATTAATTTATGGGGTAATGTCCGTGTATGACCAAGACCTAATATTGTAAGATAGAGTTTCAAACCAAAGTACTTGCAAATCACATCCCAGAGTAAAGACACAGGGGTGTGTGTATCAAGGTACTCATAATGCTGCTTTTTACTCCTCTGAATTAGTCATCTATCTATTAGCAACCTATTTATGTTACAGTTTGGGGCACATGAGGAGGAATGTCAGTGGCTTGCCAAGTGAGTCAATTCAGTGTTTATAATTTCTTGGTAATCTGCCAGGTAAACGTCTGTCCAAGTTTGGTTTCTCATGTGATCAGGAAGTGATACAGGAGGATGCACTGAGGACTTCCCCGGCCGTCTCCCCTCAGCACCCTGACAGGACTGTGGCAATTCTCTTGTGCTTTAAAAAGGAAGTTTTCAAAGGCACGTAGGACTAAATCTCATGTAGAAATCACTGAGGTTCCTTTTGAACGTCTGATGTTTTCCCTTTTCACTTCCTTTCAAGCTCAAATAATCACCTTTTTAGAAGCAACTACCCAATCCCTGAACATGTGTCATCCTAGGAAAGCTTGCTTACCTGATAACATTTACTCGCTGTTGCTTCCCCGTGTGTATTTTAGTGTCGCTATTTAATTTCCCCTGGGATTATTAGTGTGGAATAAAGTATTGAACTTGCAGCAATGGGCCGAGTTGGTATCGTAACTTTGAAACAATCTATGAGTGCTTCTGCAATACTGGAAATGGCAAACATCAACTGAAATATAATTACTGCATAAAGTTTCAGATTCCTTTTACATGGTTTGGAAAGAATTAAGGGGGATCATTCAAGTTGATCTCACATGGAGATTCCTGGGAATTGTTGTGCATCTTCCTGCAAATGCGACATGAGGGGCTTGGAGGCTTATGTTTATTTTTTAATTTTCAAAGATTACAATTAGGTGCAACGAGTTGGTTTTTTCCATGCTCAACTGTGTACATATATCCATGGGGGACTAGCAACCAGAAAATAATATTTTCATATAATAACTTCACTGTCATGTGGTTTTGAAAAATCAACTTTTTACCTTTTTTTTACTTCTTTGAAAGAAAACTTTCACATAACATAGATGTGGTTTCATCTGCATTTAATACATGCAGAAAACACATGTTGTTTGCTATTGTAAATAACATAAGGACTTAACTCACTTCTCAAATTCACTTGGATGGTAAATTTTAAGGGTTTCTTTTCCTAGACTTCTCTTTTTATTTCCTCTATTGTGAATACATGTTTCTCATCTACTTTCAGAAATGATATTTGGAATGAGACAGTGTGTCTGAGTAGTAGAAGTTCTTTAAAAGGAAGAACGTGGACTTGTGACTTAGAAAGTAAAGATTTTTTTTTTTTTTTTTCCTAAAGACATTTATGCCCATCTGCTGTTTGGTACTTTATGACAACCGACTGTCATCTAAGCTCTTCAGCCTCTTGAGAGTCTGGAGATTTTTTTGCTTCTTCAAACACTTCATCAATCTGTCAGTAAATAAACAGAGTGGGTCTGCTTGGCTATATTTGAGCATTCCTGGACTTGGCACTTGTTTTGCTGAAAGACAGAAATATGTCTGCTGGTGCAGCTACTTTATTTGATCCCATGTCAATCACCTATTTGAGTTCATTTTTATTCCATTAGTACTTTTAGAGGTTCTTGGTTTACCTTTGCTCTCTATGTGAGCTCTAAAATGTGAATGAACCTAACTTATCCAGGTTGCAAAGAATCTTTCCTGGGTGGTTTTTTACCATGTTCGTCTATGGAAGCAAAGAAAAAATACATTTGAAGATCATGTATTTCCCTTAATGTGTCTTACTGTGTTCCAGCCCTTCTCATTAGATGAATGCTAAACTATAGAAACTGTGGATTAGCCTGCTGCCCATTAGCATGAGGAACATCCCCAGCTGCCCATTAGAAACGTCTGCCAAAGAACTGAAACTGCCATTCTTCACCTGTCCTTCCATGGCACCTCCTCCTCACTCCCTCTCTTTTTATTTATTTATTTTTTAGCTCCTTTATAAAAAAAAACCCTAAAGATGAATTTTGGTTGTGTTTTTTGGGGTTTTTTTCCCCTTTTATTTAAAGCCAGGGCAAGTTAAAAAGAAACATTTAAATTTTGCAGCCATTTGCTGTTGGCTGCATTTGTTTTAATAAGGGCAGAGAAGCTGAAGCTTCTGTCGCCAGGGCCCAGGGAAGAGAACGCCTGGAAATAAAAGGAGATTGTGACACTGAGCGTTTCTGAGGGCGTGAAACAAAAGCTTAAGTGAAAGTGAAGCTACTGCTGAACATAAAGTTTATCACTGTTGCTGGGGAATAGTGTCTGCCTGCTTCGGGCCCGCTGTGAACTTGGCCAGACAAAATAGGTGGAAGGGCAGAAGGTGGGGAATGTCTGCATCCTATTATGAATTGGAGGAAATGACTGTCTGCGCTCCGTGCGCTGGTGGGCTCCGCATCCTGCTGGCAGGCTGGTGAGCGCTGTGGGACACTGAACCAGGAGTGGGGAATTGTCAGCTCTGGGGTTTAAAATAACTACTAGGGAGGAGAAGAAGCTCCTTAAAAACATGCCGTGGGTTCTCTGTTGGCTTTCTTAAACTAACTGGAAACTTTCTGCTTTTTTTTCCAGGGGCGTTTTTTCTCTGAAAACGTTGCTGCTAAAAAGCTCCAAACAGGAGGAGTAAATCCAGTCAGCTTGTCAGACCACTGGCGCAGTGTAACGGTGCTTTCATGAGGTAACGTTGGGCCAAAGTCAACTTTTCTTTTCTCCTTTGTAAACCTGCAGCCAAGCAATGGGCCAGAAAATCTCAGGGAGCATAAAGTCTGTGGATGTGAGGGAGCCCCCTTATAGACCTGTCAAACGAGAGCTGAGAGGCCCGGATTTTTGCAAGCCAGCGCGCCTGGACATGCTGTTGGATATGCCCCCTGCCAAGCTGGAGGTCCAGTACAAACACGCTTGGAACAACGAAGATCGCTCCTTAAATATATTCGTGAAGGAAGACGACAAACTGACTTTTCACAGACACCCGGTCGCCCAAAGCACGGATTGTATCCGGGGCAAAGTCGGCTACACGAGGGGCCTCCACGTCTGGCAGATCCACTGGCCCACGAGGCAGCGGGGAACCCACGCCGTGGTGGGCGTCTCCACGGCAGAAGCCCCGCTGCACTCGGTGGGATACACGTCCTTGGTTGGCAGCAACAGTGAGTCTTGGGGCTGGGATCTGGGGCGCAACAAACTCTACCACAACTGTAAAAACCAGCCTGGGGTCACGTATCCTGTCTTTCTGGAACCAGACGAGTCTTTTGTACTCCCAGACTCCTTACTGGTGGTTTTGGATATGGATGAAGGGACGCTTAGCTTCATGGTGGATGGACAGTATCTTGGAGTGGCCTTCAGGGGACTAAAAGGGAAAAAACTTTACCCCATAGTCAGTGCAGTTTGGGGGCACTGTGAAATTACAATGAGATACATCAACGGACTTGACCGTAAGTGTTACTGAATTTCTTCATTACACTGTCTTCCAGCTTTTCTCACGTAGGAGTTTTTCTTTTATCCTTTTGCTGTGGACAGTGTGTCGGGGGGAGTGGACTGTTCACTGTGAGTAGACTGCATCCTGTCTGACTGCTCACAACTAATACATCTCAGTTGTGTCTTGTAATGATGATTGGACTGTATCAAAATATCTTCCTTTTTGGCAAGCAGAGTGGCAAGAAATCTGTGTCCAAGGAAAGTGAACAGGCTGAGAAAAAGATACTGAGAAACTTCCTGGGTATATTTAACAGTAAAACTCTTGTTTACTGGAGGATATGTTTTAAATCTGTGGTTTCCAAATGGGATTTGTGGATCCCGTAAAAATTTCCTGTAGTAGTGGAAACTCTTACATGGTGTTCATAAACATACTTGAATGCAGGCCAGTAGGCTTGCTTTCTGTAGTTGCCTTCCCAGGACCCTCAGAAGCAGCTGTGGATCCCCAAGAATCTGGGAGCTCAGGTCAAATACTGCTTTCAGCAGTTTTCCTGAAAGAGAGCTCTGTTCCTTGGTTCATTTCAGGAGGTCCTCTCCCAGAGTATTTTCTTCTCCAGCAATCTGCGTTTTCGGATAAGCAAGCACGAGCTATTTCTGGTCTAAAGGGGTAATAGCAAACTAAATTGTTACGTAGTAAGGAGCAGCATGTTGGTGCTGTGACCTTGGAGTAGTGGCCTGCCAGAAGATGAGTTGCAGGACTGGGTCTTGTCAAGTTCCTGCTCGGGAAGATGAGTGCACAGTGTGCGCTTGGGCAAGCCCAGATATTTACCATCAGAGTCTTGGCTGCTGGGAGTCGGGGAATGGAAGGCTGGACAAGGTATTAAGTGGAACTCTGTTCTTGTTTAAGACTGTATTATCTGAGCTGTGGGAGCAACTACAAATATAAAGAAATAGATTTACAAAAAATGGATGATTGGGCAAAATTTTCTTGGTTTTTTTGCTTTTCGAACAGCACTTGGTCCTGTAAAAAGAGAACACACCTGCCTTTGAATTAGTGATTTCTAAAAGAATTCGCTAGTCTTTTCAGTAAGGATGAAGTGGTCTAAGGTTTTGTTTTGTTTTGGTCAAAAATTAATTCTCTGCTCATTAGTCTTACATCTGACATACCAAGCAGAAACATAATTAAATAATTTGACCCTGTTTAAGATCAGCTTTCATAAACATCTGCACAATGCACGGGGGGAAAGACTTTTTATGCACAGAAGACCTGCAGGTTATTACAGCTAGGTGCTAAATGGCGGCTTCCCAAGTGCTTTCATACAGGGGAATATCCGAGGATTGTAAGTATTTTGCAATTACTCAGACATTGCAGAGTGATGTGCTGACAGTCTTTTCTTCGGATGGTGGGGGAGAGAGACTTTTGCAAGCTGAATGTTTGTTTGCAAAAGCAGTTTTTATAATACTGTGAGTATCTGCCAAACTAAGCAAAGTACAGCTCAGCTTGGTCCACCACGTCCACACGGGATTCTGCATTCCTTTTGTAGCCTCCACAGGGCTGCTCAAGGGAGCTTTAGAAAGATGAAAACACAGGGGGAGGATGTGAATGAGTTTGGTAGAAATTATAAAATAAAAGGGGCTAAGTAGAAAAGGGATAGCTGTGGTCTGTGCGATGACAGAGCAAGATTCCCATCCGGTTTCTCGTGGGATAATTTTGCTGGAAGAGGCGGGTCAGTTTCCTAAACTACCCCTGAGAAAGTCAAAGTCTTTATTTTTTTTTTAAACACGTGAACCGTGGATAAAAGTAAACTTGTAAACGCAACTTTTATGTAGGCCTGGGTGTTAACCTGATCACGTGAAGAGGAAGTTTAAAGCCACTTCGCCGGGGGGCATTTTGACATCCTGGAGTCACATCATTTGTTATCACATGTTCACTGATCCATTACTGTCCTGCAACAAAAACAACATTCAAGAAACCAAATTAGCTTGTTTAGCTGGTGCTCCAAAGCAAACACAGTCTCTTCTTTGCTGAAGGTGTTTCTATCCCAGCCCTTGTGTAACTGAGTTTGGTCATGGTATTCTTCATGTTTGCTCTCACTGCACTTTTAATTGCAGGTTTTTATAATTGCTTGTTCTTGTGAAAATTGGAGTAGATATTGAAGAACAGTTGTGTTCACAAATGTAAATACATTTGAACATACTTTTGTGTGAGGGGGTTGTTATTGTTTGATTCCTTTTTAACCTTACCAATTCTCTGTTTTCAATCTTTCCCTGCCCCCCTCTTCCCTGGAAGTATCTCATAGTTCTGAGTGCAGCTTTTGGCAGATCTGGCCATAGGGTCTTAGCTGTTTTTGGAACTGCTGTCAAGCAGTGCCTTGTAACTTGCTATTTAGTGATTGATTGTTGCTGCTCAGAATGCATACCACAGCTTGTGATGGCTCTTTGTGAGGTGTGTCCTACAGAGCACATGGAGACCTCAACGGCGGGGATTTTTAGTGCTTTCAATACTTGCCACTTAAATAGAAGACCTCTGAATACTTTAAAGGCCCATGTATTTCAGTTGCCTGGCAAAGAGTGAAAGGCTTGCAGGAATGGAAGAGTGAAAGGCTCAAATGATGGGCTTGTGCAGCTGCAATGAACTCAAACGTATGTCATAGTGGTAGAGAGATGATGCAGACTTTGAAGTGTCTTAATTACTGCAGAGATGGCAGATTCACAGAAGGATAAGGCTGCAGGTCAAAGATCAAGAACCTGTGTGCCCTCTAATCTCTGGATATTGCTCCTAGAATAATGCTGTAGTTAAAATAAATTGTAGTTCTTCCAGCTTCATCTGATACCCAGAGTATTCTGCCTCAGAAACTACTTTGAGCATCACACGATGATGTTCTGTGACTCTCACAAGATGGTTTTTTTGCTCACGTTTGAGAGACTTGGAGTTGCACGTATTTGTCAGGGTTTGGGAGGGAAGGCAGAGGGACAGGATGGAGAGTGCTCGTCATAAGCACATTGAGTTCTTCCCAGGACAAACTTCTTTGATCAAATGCTATCAGTTTTTACCACACTGATGTTGGGCAGAATTTTACATCAGCCTTCTGACTCACTGCCTTTTGCAATAATTAAAACTCCAAATAACATAAATGCAGTATATGTTATTTTTTTCTATCAAAAAGCTAGTCAATTTATATCTGGTGTCTGATGAGGAGTTCTGAAGACTATTTACAGACTGAAACAGAAATAGCAAAACACTTCTTTGTAAATGTACTTCGCAGATCATGATTGAACCATTAGTACTTGTGTGTTCAAACAAAGTGTTGGGAGGACAATCAATAAAATAGTGCTGTGGTGGAAAACTTGGGCATTGAGTAGGTGAGCTGAACTCACTGCAGTTCTTGCACTAAGCCTTGCATAGCCCTTACACAATTTTGAAAACAATTGTCAAGCTCAGAGAGCTGGAAGCATTTATCTTGGAAGAGAAGACTTTACTTACAAATGTAATTTATGGAAAATGTTTGTCTGTACCTGTTCGTATTTTAACCTACAAATCCTTCTTGCAGTATTTGGCCCTCGCTGGTGAGGGTCCCTGGGCTCTCTGTCAGTGGTTACTGACAACTGCCCTGCAACACATCCCCTGTTTTTAACACCTCTGTTTACATCCCCTATGAAAAAGAAGTATTATTCAAAGAAAGTGCTTCCAACCTACCTGCCATGAACGAACAGGTGGACTAAAGGGATCATCCAAACAGAAATTTGGGCTCCTGTTTTTCTGTGCCAGCAGCCTGCTCTCTGTGCCTGCAGGTGAGCCGATGCAAGCGTAAAGCGGAGGATGTTTGGAGAACATCGGCTCAGTTTGGGGGCTTGTATCTATTCCTTGTAGAGGTCCGGGAACAGTGGGAAGGAGGAGGGAGCTCGAGGCACATCCTCTCTGTTTGCTGATGCAGCTACAAAAGTTTTGGCACGTGGGGTCTGTTCACACCTTTTGCTCTCAGCCGTGCAGGAGAACACAGTGTAACCACTGAATCTCTCTCAGGCCTTAGGCTCTGCCTGTCTAGAATTTTGAAATAAGGATGATGTTTCTAAGCCAGAATAACAACTTTGGAGCTATGGAGCTAAACTCAACTTCTTTCCTCTTTCCTGCTGTTCTCAGTTTATTTTAATTTGCATTGATCTGTGTCTAACGTACCACAGTTGCTAATTATAAATACGGACTCTTCCCCTTGGAGGCCTTTTTGCTGTAAAGAAATCTAAGTCAAAATTGTGGAATTGTTAACTACCAGGAGAAATATATAATCTCTCCTCAGACTCTGGGCTTTCCCCCAAATGGTTTTCAATTAAAATTTTTAAATGGATATGGGGTTTTTTTGTTTATCTAAACCTGTTTTATGCTATTTATATAATACATGACTCTGGAGGTTGCAATGGAAATAATGTACTCTGAAAATCCAGTATTGCTAAACCTTAGAAAGGGTTTTCCCTACAGACATGCATTTAGAGGGTGAAGCAGCAGTAATTAAGCAGCTAATGTTGTGAAAAAGCAATCTTTAGCTTTTGAGATAATTTAACAGGAACCAGCATTTTCAGTTCCTGCTTCAGGAGTCAGATAGGTATTGTTGGAGGTTTTTTGTCTTCTTCCACATACACCTCCCTTCCCAGGTTTAAATGCAGGTTTTTTTGTCCTTTAATCCTAATTTGTTGACACTTTCTAATTAATTCTCAGCCTTTTCTCAGCAGGTTGAAACCACTGTATTGTCCGTAGAATACGCCACTCAGTTAATTGGCTTTTTGCCCCAGCCACTCCCTGCCCCTTCTTGGTGGTCTCTGCATTATATCTTTCTCCCAGATACTCTTCTTTTATTCAGTCCTCCTGTTTCTTTCTTCCCGTCTCCAGCTGTGTTTCTCTTCTTTTGTGTTACTGTGCTCTAATTAATAATAAATTCTTACCAATCTTGTTTCCCTTTTTCGTGTCTCAAACTTCAGGGCACTTTTTGCTACTGATAAATGTAGAATATCAGGTGCAGTGTCACTCTTCCAGAGGAAGGGCATTTCATATTTAAGGCTGTGACTTCAGCTGTAATGATGGATGGGCTTTGCAATAGTCTTTTTGTAAGCTCCTACACTTCTTGTAAGATTAGTCTTAACTTGTTTTATACAACTTAGGCCTGTTAAGACCTCCACTGATGAAGCTTTCTCAGACAATCTAAGACACACATTAGCTTTACAGATAACAGGGGTTTTTACTTTTTATTTTTTGGAATTCTTTCTTTTTCT
This sequence comes from Oxyruncus cristatus, assembly GCA_013399855.1. Lineage (NCBI taxonomy): Eukaryota > Metazoa > Chordata > Aves > Passeriformes > Cotingidae > Oxyruncus > Oxyruncus cristatus. The sequence goes on from VXAY01003150.1 coordinate 1,415,019, forward strand.
TACTTTTTTTTTTAATAGTCTTGTCTAGTTTGTGCATTAGCAGGGAATCCAGTTATCATTGGCTTGAAACTTAAGAGGTGCTGGCATACTTTATTTTAAGCTCAGTAGTTCCTAAGGCTAAGAATAAGCATCAGTAGTCCACAGCTGTGTTGTGGTTTATTTGAATCTTGACATACCTGTGCTTTTGATTCCTGCTCTGGTTCATAAAGGTGCCATGGCAACCACCAAATGTACAGTTTCGAGGAAAAAATGCCTGTTAGTGTGTTCTGATCATGTTTCCTCTGATTTCCCCGTGTATCCTGTTTTTAAGAAATAAGAAGCTTTGAAGAGCAATGACTGCACCTCTGTTCTCAAAATTTAATGTTGTAATCTAAAGTTACACTTAGAATATCATACTTATTACACTAAAATAGCACTTAGAAACTTGATAGCCTTGCTTAATTCTTTTATAAATTTGCTTGAGCTATAATACTGGAATTGCTCAGCACTGTGAAGTAATTCACAGAGGTTTGTATTAGAAGTGGAAATTTGTAGAGGGCTTTTTATTTTTTTGGATTTGCTCCATCTGCATTGCTGTTGGGAATTGCAGAGCATAAATCCAAGCTTCAGTGCAAATAATGCTGCTTCTGTCATTCAGTGATATATTTATTTCCTTTCCAAAAATGCATGTGTTTTGTACATTTTGACTATACTTTCATACAAGTTTCCTCATATGTTATATTCCTCCTTAAGATCCTACTTTATTTGTCTCTGTAGCCATGAAAGTGTCTTTCCTTCTCCAGTCATAAGCTCTTTCTTCAGATGGCCTCTTTCTCTTCCCTTAAATGTAGTGTAGCTTCTCTACCAGGAGAGGCAGATCAGCCACCTGATTTCTAGTTTGAGGTCAGAGCAAATTCCACTTAAAAAAAGAGTATATTGTGGTGACTGGCAAATCATGTACCAGTCTTTATATTATGGCAAAATCCATAGGAGCACACCCAGAAATGCTGTTGTGTTCTGCAGGTGGTTCCGCTGCCACAGTGATGGTGCTGTCTGCCTCCCCTGAGTAAATGAGAATAAAGCTGCCCCAGCAGTAGCACTGTGTTACAATAATGCTGAGGCTGTGAAGTCAAGCACTTGGGGGCTGGCAAATGGCAGAATGGGATTTGCTTTTTTGCAGCTGTAATTCTGAGCTCAGCAGCCTTCATCCTCCTCCTAGCCAGACAGTGTTTCACTCTGCTGAAGGTGGTGAGTTCAGCTGTAAGTTGACCTTCTGTATTAATTTTTGCCAGCATTTTGTCCCTTGACTCTTTTCTCCCCAGTGTTCTATGACTGTGAGCTGGTGTATTTTGTAGTTTCCTCAGGACAGCCAGTATGGAAAAACCCAGAGCATGACAAGTCCCTGTGTTCTCAGGTTCAGGTTTGTGCTCCTCTTTGAAGACAACAGCAGAAAGGCATCAGGGACTGTGCTGGATCAAAGCTCCGCCTCATCTGATTTGATTTGTGAATTTAATTCAAGTCTTTCACTTTAAACTGTTTTGGGATTGATCAAATCTGTCTTTAGGCCTGTTATCAAACCTGATTTTTGATAAAAAAATCTCCAACACTGAAAGTATGAGATGGGACATTCAGCCTTCAGTGCTGGAACTCGGCGTTGAGGCCGAGATGTTACAGTAGAAGTTACTGACACAGTTGAAATTCATGTACAACAACTGTAAGGATGCTTTCAGTTGATTAAATGTTATTTTTAAATGTCAGTTGGTGGTGAAATATGGAAGATAAAATGCTGACACTACAAAGAGAATTTCTGTTGTAACTCGCAACAAAGCGACCATTTCGTGCAGCCTTGTGCACATTGGCCAGGAATCTGTGACTGGTGTGGAGTTGCACATCGGTGTTGGTGCCAAGAGTGCCCATTGCAATGGAAATATTTTTGGTGATGCTTGTTCAGAGTGGACTTGGCAGGCAGTGATGGAATGAGGCAGGTCTCCAGTGTAACCCCAGAGCAGTTAGTCAAAGCTATACCTGTATTTCCCACTGTCATGCCTAAGATGACACAAATTTTGTAGGTGTGTCAAACATGTATCCTGAATAACAGTATATGTGTATCTCCCTGCCTGCTGTGAACATTTCTTTCTGAAAGTAATGAACTTCCAAATGTGGCATATCTTTGGGCTGGGCTGTTTTTTGGTTTTTGGGTTTTTTTTAAAGAGAAAATTCTTATTAGTTCTATTTGTACCAATTTCTTATGACTAGTTGGCCAAACAAATTGTCTTATTTCAGAAGTAATTTGTATGAAGCCAAAATGCATTTTCAGCAAGGAAGTAGGTAACATTAAGAAAAGGATAACTTTTGTTTGAGAGTAATGTTCCTCACAACAAACATTTTTGTTTCTCCAAGATGCTGCATCTCCATTGCAAGTGGGAATTCACGTCTGCATGTATTGTTTGGACATGGCATTTAAAGATGTGGTGCTTCTGCTTTTCAATAAAAAGTAACTATAAATGTTTAATAATATTCCTGTGTGTTCCACATATCTGCATGCCTATTCACTATGCCACTGAATGGGCCTCAAAGCTTTGATACAGCATCTTGAAGCTAAAAAAAATCTGCTTCCTCCTCCCTGTGTTTTCAGCAAGCTTGACAGCTACACTATATTTGACCAAGACAAAGTGATTTATTTCTTTTATATCCTGTTGCTTTTCCTCATTTCTTGTAGTGTTTACCTTTTATATTTTGGCATCCTCTTAAGCACAGAGCCTGTAGTTGCTCTCAAAAATACATTCCTCTGTCCATCAAAACAAAACAGGCTGTGGGGTTATATTAGTACCCTGTTCACACGTTCAAAATTGAAACGCTTTATGCTTCTGAAAATGCCTCATTTCCAAGTGTACATATTATATAAAATATGCTGTTTGGGGAGACTTTTAAAAAGACTTTTATAAAGGTTAAAATAATTTTTAAAGGCTTAGGAATTTGGGTTCTTTAAGCACTTAATGATTCTTTTAAACAGCAAATTTTAGTTTCAAATCTGGCATAAGTATTATGAAAACAATGTATTTTCACTGAACAAAGAACTTCTCCCCAGTAAGTTGGCTCTGGTGAAAGGTATCATCCAGCCATGGGCACCATAACGGAACCTGGTGCTCAAACAAGTGCAGCCCAACGTGTTTGGGGTTCATGTGCTCAGCAACAGCTTCTCTTCCAACCTCACTTTGTTGGCCTCTATATTCTTTGCAGTATTAGCTACCACCCCACTGAATTAGCTTGTGCACTGAAAAATTTGTAATGTTTTGACACTGGTGGTGTCAAAGGCTGCCACTTTGTCTGAAATTTGAAAGTGAATGGATTGGGTTAGGTTGGAGTGGGGCATGTGCCTTGGCTTCTGAAGAAATGCCAGTTAATTCCGTAGCTCATACTGGGTTTCCTGGCGCTGGAAGGTCTCCTCATCACGGGTGTGGACTCACTGTATCTTTGTTATTTTAACTAAGGGAATTGCTTTAATGTGCTGTGTTGTAGCCATGACTCCATCCCTGCTCCATGCATGCTCGCCATATGTGTAAACAATTTGCTGATTTTACTGGTATGACCTGTTGGCCTCTGCCTGTATAAACAAATGAAGGCCAAAGTTCAGAGAGATCAGAGGGGAAACTTTAAACATCCTGCAAAATCTGCAGTCCATTAAGTGTACGTTAGTGTTTGGTTACAGCCAATCCTTTTGTACTTCTGAGTAATTTGTTCATGACACGTTTGGGAAAGCAGGGACAGCTTCACCTGGTGCAGGGAGACTTCGGGGAACATAACTGCACTGGGCTCATGCTAAAAAACCAGTTCAGTGGTGTATTCTTGACTTTAGAAGGGAATGCTAACACATGCTTTACTTTTCATTTGGATTTAGATTTAAAAGTTAAAGTTGTGGGGACATTGGCAAAAGGGCTGTAGTGTGCAAAGGATGAACAATATCATGAGAGACCCATGACCCACAGGCAACAGAATGAAATGTTTGGCTAGGGAGGAGGGAAAATAACAGGTAGAGCGAGAAGTGCCAGTGAGATATAGGAAGATGTATTTGAGAGAGCAAATGTGAAGAAGGCACTAGGGCTTAAAAGCAAGAGAGAAGCAGAGAATTGTGGTAAGAGGGTTAAAAATGAAAAGATGCTGAGATTTTGACAGGAGGGGGTAAGCCTTGATGTTGTAAGCCGTGTAGAACACGGAAAAGAAAGGTCAGGACTGCCCAAGCTCCCGAATGACCAAACATCCCTACTTTACTTTCATCACCAGTTTTTCTGGCAGGAGCACAGGAGCTCTGATACCAACCTCCAGCTCTATGGTAAGGAGTGGAAATTCACCTGGCTCCTCCTGGTGTTCAGCACAGCTGTGCTGGGCTTTCCTGACTGCTGCTTGTAACTGCTTATAAGTCAAACTAAGAGCCTGTGTAAGTCAGAGCCTGGCAAATGTTCTCCGTGTTTTCGGTATGAACTTTGTAGGAATCACGGTGATGCTATTGGCATCTCCCATGAGTTTTTGTCATTTGTGACTTTGCAACTGGAGCATTCGATTTGAGTAGAAATGAGTGAACTGTTAATATTTCTGAGTCCAAGAGGCTGAATTAACCCTGAAGATTTTTCTGGCTGAAATATTCTTAATTTCTGATAGACTGTTATGTTTCAAAAATTCTTCTTTTTTTTTTCTCAATTTTCTGAAGACTCACTATAAATTTAAATCTGTTACTGCTACGTAACAGATCTCTTGTCCTCTAAAATAATTTTATTACCTTGCAGGTATAACTGATCATCAGTGAGGCATTTTATAATTTCATTTCAAGAATAAAGCAGAAACGAAATCATCTGTGACGTAAGCGTTTTCAGAATCCTGCATGTACTTGAAATACTGGAGTTCAGTCCTTTAGCATCATCCTGAGAACATCTGTGATATGAAACTCTGATAACACTTCCAAAATGCAACTCTGATAAAGGGGCATTGTGAACAATGTTAGCATCTGTAGGCAAACCACAGCTTCCTGAGAATGCAGTTTTTTTCCCTAAATCACTTAAGCAGAGGAACTTCCAGACTTCCTCTGGCCCATTTTTTCCAAACACCTTTAATACATAGTGCATATGTAAGTTATAATGTTAAAAAGTTAATGAAAACAAGTTTTGTCTTTAAAACAGACCAGAGACAGAACAAAACTGGACAGTTCGGACTTTGTACCAAAGGGGGTTGTGCCTTCAGCAGCTTCTCTGGCCATGGAGCAGCAGCAGTTCTGTGCTTCTCCTTCTTACCCATGCACTGCTGAACCTGTTCCTGAGATGTCCCAGGTCCTGGCCAGGGGTGCACATGAGGTGCTGCACAGCACGTGGGTAGTTAGTGGGTGAAAGTAGAACATGGGTAGGAATTGATTGATTGTTTCCAGAACTTTCTGAAAAATCGTGCTTTGGGGGCTGGGTGTACGTCCACTGAGAAACCCTCCTCTGCAATGTTTGGCTGTTGTCTTTAGAGGTTCATCACTTCGTGCCACATCCAGAGCCAGAAAGAAACCATCACGCTGCTGTGGTTTCTCAGCAACCCACTCGAACGTCCCGGCCAGCAAATCCCACAGCTCCCAGTAACTTCTCATCAGGCTCCTGGGCTGGAACCACCATCTGCTTTCTGTTCCCCAGATTTCTGCGTTGATAGAAACTTCCTTAAAATGCAAATGTCAGGAAACATTCTGTGTATGAAATGTGAGTAAGCGTAAAATCCAAGGGCCATTTTTACCACGGTGTGCTAAATCACTTATTCCACGTTATTCTGAATTATTGTCATGTTGGTTTAACGGAAATTCACTTTAATTTACCTGTTTACTTTATGATATATCTTAACAAACTGTTGCAGTAAGCATTTTATGTTAAATAGGGAAAAGATTTGCTTTGCTAGGTAGAAAATAACAAAACACTGTATCTGGTTACAAAGTCAGTTTGTCTTCAGATATTCTGAAAGGAACAACTTACTTGGAAATGTAAATATTCAGAACTCAATAGGAGCTCTACATTAAGTGGGACATATGTGTATTTTATATTACAGACCCTAACTGATGCACAGATAGCACTCTCATTTTAAGGATATTTGGCAATGTCGTGAAGTCCTTTGCGGGTGAAGGCAGACTACTAATTGAAAATAATTAAAAAAAAAAAGGCTAATAATCATTCGGCAGGAAGGAGTTGAGCTAAAGTTTTGTACAATTATTTGTTTTCCCATTGTTAAGAATTACTTGCAATAACAAATGCAATTTTTTTGTTATTTTCCCCTGTTGTATGTTTAGTCACCCTTATAAGCAGGATAAGCTGTAGATCCAAAACCCCATCAATTTTAACAGCTTCTAGGTATGTTCTCTCCTCGGTGCACAACTGCCTTCCCAGTGATATTTGTTTAAAAAGAGATTAGGCTTTTAAACTAGAGCTTTTGGCTAACTCCACATACTCAGTTTTTGAAGTAATGCATGAAAGTAGATGTTTGGTAGGAACTGCTCTTAGAGCAGGTGAAAATGGCAATACAACGTTCTCTCTACTTGGGAAGTTGCTCAGTAATAAGAAAAGAAGAAAACCACATTTATATAACCAGTACAAGAACACACGTTAGGTGTAAAAAAAAAAAACCTTTGGTTTTCATGCTTTTGGGATTAAGATTTTGAGCCAAAAAAGCAGATGGTAAATCCATTCCCCAATGCTAATCTGATCCTCTGTGGAGCTCAGTAATGCTGTGTGCTTCTCTGAAGTGCACAAGCTGCTGGTAAATGGTATCTCCTTGTGGAAGAAGGTCTTCTCTGTGGAGTTAGCTGGAGATGGAGTGTCTCCTCTTGGTAAGCAGGCATGGGCAATACTATTGCTGTACTTTCTTTGCAGTATTACAAAACACTGGTTTTTCAGGAGTTGGGAAGAAGAGTGCTGTGGTGTCCTTCTCTTAGTGGATGGCTGTAAGCCATCTTTTCCTCATTATTTTTTTCTTTCTTTAATCTGCAAATGATACTGTCTCTATTCCTTCACATTTGAAAAATGGGCCCTGTTCAGCTGATGCTGCCACTTCTTTTGCAGAAACAGTATTTTAAAATAGTCTTTTCAGGTAAAAAGTGAGAAATTACCTTTGAAGAAACTGGGGTAAGCCAAGTGCAATTGTGCAAAGCTGTATAGGTGTGTCTTGAACACAACTAAATTTTAATTCATCCCCTGAGTAAACTCTCCAATTCTTGTGTTTTTAAAAAAAAAACAATTTTCTTTGACTGTCGAGAAGTCATTAGTTTTGTTTAATGTGGAAGATCACGGTAAAACTGATTCAGTTGTAGAGCACTCCTTTAACCCTGCAGAGTAAGAAGGTGCCAGAGAGGTGGGTTTTCATGTGGTAAATGGGGGAGGCACTGACTAAAGGCCCTTCTGGATCTTCTTGCTGCCGGGGCTTAGAAGGACCTGTTTTGCTTCTGTTTCTCTGTCAAAGTTGGTCTTGGTCGCAGGGTTTGTTAAGGGCTCTTTGGCTTGGTTTTGTAGCTTGTTACTCTGCTCTACCTGGAGTGCACTAAATGGGTAAGCAAATTGAGCCTTTTCACATAAGGGCTGATGTTCATTATTACCTAACACTTCTAAAGAATGAAGTGTTCTGGATTAAGCAGGATTAGGCCTGTAATTTTTTAGGTCTCTATATAGTTTTTAGGTAATAACTTCCACATTTGGCTGCATTATAATTTTACAAATAAATTTCTGCAGACAGAGCCAAACTGTCTGTGTCTCATATGGACCATCCGAGATAACTTAATATATATATTTATTTCTTAATAATTTTAGGGCCTTTCATGAAATTCTCATAGAACACATTCAACTATTTCAGAAGAAGTGAAACCAGCTCCTTCATTAAACAGGTAATTGTGTGGTGCAGACAGCAGTCAGTCTCTGAAGATGTTCCTACATTCTTTGCTAGGTAATTGTAGTAGGGAATTCAGTGCCCTCTGGGGTACTTCTCCTGCCATCAGTCTCCAGTTGTTTCCTGCCTCACAGGGAAAACAGCGAACGGTAAATGATTTCTGGTTTTAATTAGGCTGACAAAGATGTGTGCCTTGGGGTTCATTAGAAGGTGTAGTCATTAAGTGTGGTGCCCCTATAGGCATTTCCTGCATGTCCCTTAGAACTGTGTCCTGGGATTTGCTGTTCAGCAGCTGTGAGGGACTGTCTTCGTCTCCTTCTGACTGGTGGGAGACCAGGGTTTTATTTATTGCCCGTTTGCTGCTGAAGTTTGTACTCAAACAACAGTTGGAACAAAATAACTGGCAGCAGGGTGGTCTTGATGATTGCTGATTTAAACTCCTCATACAGAGGGATGTGTTTCAGACTTAGAGTTTCAGTTCAGTTCCCTTGTAGTAATGAGTGTATGAAACTAGAACTTCTACCACTGGAATGGTGACTCTGCAGGACTTCAACTGGTATTTTTGTGTTCTTGTGTGGCTCCTATTGAGGCCTCAGACCTATTTTGGCAGTGCTTTCCAACTCATCTAGATGTTCCAGCTGAGAAAACACAAGTATATTTTCAATTATCTAGTCAACTTTATGTACGATAGATTTCATTACAGAGGACAACTCGTCTAGTTTTTGCCTCTCGTTGATCCAGGCTGCAGATCTAGTGTTCAGATAAAGATTAAAAATTTGACAAGAATTTGGGCTTCTGCTATTAAAAACTGTATTAAAGAATAGAATGTTTAGACAGGCAAATATGTATGATGATTATTTTGTGGAAGGGAGTGTAATGCTTCTCAGTTCTCTAAACGTGGTCACATGTGGGAGTAAGGGCAATCCAAGAGGTTTTGGAATTTCAGGTGTTTCAGAGAACCTGATGAGAGCATCCCTTCTGGGAAACCTGTATGTTGTTAAAGTTGGGCGGTTCTTTAGGGAACCTTTCTTAAAAACAGGCACCAAAAGATGGAAGCAAATGATCAGGTTCTAAGTTGGGAGGAGATAATTAGTAGGATCTCTGCTGGGATCTACTCCACTCAGTACGGTAACGATGATCTGGAAATCAAGGTGAAGTAATTTACACAAAATCTGCCAAGGCAGATAAATCTAAATTGCACTCCTAGAAGAGTCCTGCAGCACTTGACTCAATGATGTGCCCAGTAATATGCAGCAGAGGACAGGGTGAGGGGAGCAAATCTGCCTGTGTGTAGTGTGTGAGGAGTTCTGCACACAATGAACTGTTTGCATCTGGAAGGACATCCGGGAGACATTGTACATAATATTATGAAAATGGCAATAATGAGTGATCCATTACTATTATATTATCTAAGGGTGAATGTGACGTTTTGAATTGGAACAGAGCAGGAAACCTGGTGATGTTGTTGTGGGCAGCTTGTGTCTTTAGTACTGTGTGCTCTTGCTGTCCATAGCTGTCCCCTTCTCCCCAGATGTAAAAACATGGAAATAAATACTAAACTAAATAAATACTAAAACTTAACAGGCCGAATAGGAAGAAAAGTATGGCTTCTGCACAAGGAAAGAGTAAATAAACCTGAATCTGACCCATATCCCACCTAGTTCAGTATCCAGTCTTGAACAGTGACAATTACCAGCTGGCTGCGGGAGACTATGGGAACTGGGTAAGCTTACAGTGATCCCTGTTCTTTCCCTGATTCCTACAAAGCTTATTTCATCTGGGTGATCCCTTAGCCTCTAATCATCTGGATTTCATACTTAGCCAGATGTATATGTGTTTAGTGACCCTTAATAGTTAGTTTCCTCAACTCTCTGGTCTCCTTTTGTGGAGCTGTGTAAGCTTTTTGCATCCAGAGCACGTTGTGGCAGCTTACATATGTGTTATGTGACAAAACACCTCTCTTGGTTTGCTTTGGCTTAACCCTTCAGCCTGAAAAAAAAAAACAAAAACCAAAAAACTACATAAAATGTAAAAAAAAAAAAGTAAATGTAAAAATGTAAAAAAAAAGTCTGTGCATTCGAAAGTGGCACAGAAAAAGTGACTATGGAAGGTCCTGTGTCAAAATCTGATTACCGAGGTGTTCCCATGAAATAACAGGTGCCTTATTAAAAAAAAAAAAAAAAATTAATACATTGAAAAAATCAGTCCTATAAATTATTGCACTGAAGTTATGTGAAAATCAAAAGTGTAAATGGGTTTGAAAAGGAATGAAATATATTCTTAAAGGATCTACCAGTATTGGTTGAATGTGGCTCTCCAGTTACGTCCTTCAGCACAGGAAATGTCATAAACTGGAAAACAAACTAGTGCTAGATGAAATATCATTAAATTATCTGCTGATTAAAAAAAGTTGAAATTTTGATATGATACTTCCTTGTATATTAAAATAAATACAAGATCTAGCTATGTGTTTATTAAAATGCTAAAAGGGAGCAGAAGTGAATCTGTGATATATGCATATGATCTAAGACAGCAGAGACAGGCTAACTTGATATTTAGTAAAATGTCAAGTATTTTTGAAGAGCACTAAAGCTGTTACAGGAGTTGCAGCAGGGATTACAGGTTTGTCTGGTCACGTAAGGTGAATTTCATTTCCACTTCACCTCTATGAATAATATGAAAATAAAGTATGGAAATACTACTTTTAAAATTATTTGATATTCTGTTTCTCACATGTGTTTTCCATTACCAACTAAATGCTTAAAATAGTTCCAGGAGACTGAAAACAAGGTTTTGTCAGACACAGTTTATAAAATAGTTTCAACCACTTAAAATGGAAACAGCTTAAAATGGATTATTATAGGTAAGCCTCAAAACTGCCCTCAATAAAGATTAGACCTAGGCAGAATTCCTGCTGTTGCTTGATAGTGGAGTTAATTGCACCTTTTTTCTTGAGCTGAATATGGGCATCTGTTCATATTTAGGTAACCTTTAGACCTAAAAGGAAGCCGTGCATGTTATTTGCAGGTATCCTTATGGCTGCTCACCAATTGCTCATTCAGAACTGGTCGTCACAAACACATTGTAAATGTAAAACCTTCCCTGCTGAGGAAAGGCAGCAGATCCTTTGCCTTCTCCCTCTCTCTAGAACATAGATGCAGCCCAAACTGTGAAGAAGGAAAATGTTCTATTTAGAATGAAGTACATTATTAGGTCTGGACTAAAAATCCAGCTGTTGACCCAAACCCATCATTAGTGCTGCAGGGATAGCAAGGAAAGCAAAGGCCACCACCCGACTAATTTTATGTTGACTTCATTAGACACAACTTTGAGTTGTGCTAGCACTGATCAAGTAACCCGTGTGGTATCTGAAACGGGAATTGCATTCAAAAAATAAGTAAAAACTGATATTGCTGAAACTGCTGCTACGTATCCTTGACAATGGCTCACTTTGAGTTTTGTCTAACTTATGGCAAATTTGCCCTTTATGGTTTGCTTCCCCTCTGTAGTGGAGTTGATTCTTCTGAAAGATTGTGCATTTATATCCTGAACATTTGGTGACTGACACGAGTCTACTCTGCCTTGTTTCTGATTACAGGTGGAACTTGATGCTCCATAATATGTCCTTAAGGCATGATGCAGCACGTGAGAGAAGCTGCCTTTTGCCTCACATTGTTGCATGCTGTTACTCCAAGTGTTGTTGCAAGTTCACTCTCAGTGGCTTGGTTTTGGACCATAATTGCTGCTGAATCTGAAGGCATGGAGTAAAACATCAGGCTGCCCTACTGGCAGTCGGTGAAGTTGGTGTGACTCTTGCAAATCCTTACCTCTACCAAAACATGGCTAAAAATTACACCACTGAAATAGTGTACCAGTGGAGCTGACTGGTAGCAGCACTTTGCTATCTAAGGAAGATGGATTATAAGAAAAAAAAATTTAATTTTTAACTTCTCTCTTTTTGAACCCCAAGAAGTTTATTGGAAAAGATATCGAGTTTTTAGATTAGTTTTTATTAGTTTTTAGTTATGGATACCTTGAATCACTGAACAAGTTGGGAGTAGTTCATTTGCAAATTGACTTATCTGCCAGCAGGCTTAATCTATTTGACATGCATTGATCCAGTCCATTAAAGAAGGTCACTTTCTCATTATTGCCTGAGTTGGAGCTCAAGATCCCAAACTGCCCAACTTTAGCAAGGTCTTATATTAGGTAACCAAGTCTTCTCCCAGCTCAGAATGACACCACCACCCCCTGCCTTGTTTCTTCCATGGTTTGTCCTTCAGTAGCACCAGATGTGCAACAAGCTTATGTTTTCAGCAAACCTCCTGGGCCTGTTTATTGTCAGACTGTTGCACTAGAGAGTGTCAGGAAGGTCAGCAGTTGACCTGTTTAAAAAAAAAATGGTAATAGATTTCAGAGGAACATTAAATGCCTTAAGTGACGTGTGAAAGCAATGTGCATTTTTAATGTTTAATTCTGTGTAAGAGAGTGAGTGAATCAGGGATGTTTTGTTGTTAGCACCAAGTGATAAGTTATTGAAATTAAATATAAATAAGCTGTGGGATTTAATTAATTGAGCAGGAGAAGTTGTAGTAGCTTCAACACAACAGTTTAAAACCGTACCAGAAGCTTGTTTATGGTTTTTTGTTGGTTGGTTGGTTTGTTTGCTTAAATTCAGTGCTGTGTTCATTTTCACTTAAAAGGTTTTTGTGTTTGAGACACAGATGCAGTAGGCCACCCCCTCAGCGGGTGTTTTGCTCTTATGCCAGTGCAGCCAGGGCTCTGGGCCAGCTTCTGTGTTAGGTGAGAGTTTGAGCAGCTGTCCATCCTCCTCACTAGTTTCCCTTTTTGCTGAAATTGGCAGAGCATTATATAAGCCAGTATGTCAAGGCAAATTTGACTTTGTATCTGGTCCACTCTTCTGGCTTTTCCACTCTTTGCTTAAACCCATAATTTCGGCATTAATATCTATTTTGGAGCTGAGTGAATGTTCTTCTAAAAGAGTTACCTGAACTCTATATCTTTTCTGTTAAATTTTCTTTTTGTCTCTTAAATGCTCTTTTCTTCCAAGTGTTATTTATTATACAGTGTAACGTGACAGTATGGCCTGCACAGTCCTCCTATAATGTCTCTGCTGCTGTTTCATTAAGAGAAATGGACCTCTTCAAAAACGAGAACATAACAGTGCTATGATGATGTCAGGGCTTTGAAACACTTCACGATCCCATTAAAGTGACAAAACACCAAGGAAGGGAACTGATAACTTTTTGTGCGCATCACACAAGGGACTTGGCTGTGAAAAACATTTCTTTCCTTTTAATGTTTTGGGTTTATTGTCAGTCTTAGTAGTGATCTTTAAGAATCATGATTGATAAGCCTGAGGGATTGCATTTGAGAAAAATTGTGATCTTCCTCTTTTTTCCCTCCCCCCCTTCCCCTCCCTTACCCCACCAACACTATGTGTACTTTGGATCAGTTTTGGTGTTCTGGCCATAGTTTGGTTTTTCATCCTTCTCAAGCATAGAATTTACTTTTCCCTTGGGAAAGTGAAAATGTTGGATGTAAGCAAACTTTGACTGCAGACACAAGATAAGAGGAGACTTGCTGGGTCAGTGTTGTCCAGTGACATATAATCCTTGGCTAGATTGCTTACAGAGCGCAGGGGCTAAGTTTAGATACTGGGGCTGTGTTGAACGTACTGAGTTAAGCTTCAAGGGAGAAGAAAAGCATGTAAAATCACCCAGCATAATTCTGTGTGTTATTTACAAAGCTCTTGGTCTCAGGTAGCTGGGAGGGTAAGATATAATATTTTAATGAAACAGTAATAAATCCTGCACTGAAAAGAGAGGAGAGTAACTAGATAGTGGGTTCACTTTGGGGTATAGGATGATTTTGAGGATAGACTTATTAAATATGTTTTCATTAAGAAAATTATTTGAGCCTCCTATTGGGATTGGCTCCCACTGACATCAGCATATTTAAAAAATAAGAAACACAAAAATGAACATAAGAGGCTTTTCTGTAAGACCCAGTTTTGTCAGATACCGCTTCTTGCTGTTACTTTTTATTTTTTGAAGCATTTGTTTGTTGCATAAGCTCTCAGTGCAAATTTTTATTTGCTATTAAATTCCATTACAAAGATCTTTTGACTAGAGTACTACTGTATTAGGCACACAGACTCTATTATTTCCACGTCCTGCTTGACATTGCTTTATTACAAAGGAACTTTTTGTGGAGAAAATGATTCTGTCTGTCCTGCTCTAGGTAGCTGTGATTGCTGTAGCGTTAAGGTGGCCATGTGCTCCTAGAAAGTTCGTAAGGCGAGGAAAAAAGCTTGGCACTTCTTTAGCTAAAGAGCTTGTGTTGGGATGAGGCCAAACTAAACACCTCCAGGTTTATGATTTGCATCTCTCTTCAGCTGTTGGGGTTCCCTGGGATTGGTATCGTTGCTCGGGGGGCTGCCTGCAGGCACTATGGACCCCATTATCGTGTAGAACAAATATATGGAGTGCATCTGGGGAGAAATAAAATCTCTCTTCTTTGACCTTTTTAAGAGAAATTTTACTGCGTCTGCCTTGACAAACGGTTCCTGTAGATGAATGATTCCTGTTTTCCATGAGGGGAAATGTTGAAAAATGTGTGGGTGAATCATCACGTTTTTCCATCGCAGTTTAAACGTGTGCTTCAATGTTAGATTTTAAAAGTATGTGTAAACCAACTGGCAAAACATAAATCCTCATTAAAACTTACTGAGACTGTTGAAATGTGTATTTTTCTTGAAATCACACTCAGACCTTGTTTGTTTCTTTGGTTTTGTTTAGAAAAGTTCAGAGAAGTTTGTTTTTCAGGAAACTCCCCATCAACTCCTGTATCAGATTTTTCTCTCCCTCTCCATACACCTATGTATTTATACAGATATAAATAAAAATTGTGATGTTCTTGAGCTTGGAATAACCCTCTTCTGTCTTAGTCCGTCAGAGGCGAGGTTGCCCTCTGTACTGCAGCTGTCAGCTGCCTTGCTCCCTTCCCTCCATGGTCCAGTGCTCCTCACTGAATGCTCCTTCAGCCAGAAACCACATCATGGTTTAGGAGTTTGTATTCAAGGAAAAAAACTATGAGAAAGAGCTCTTTCAGTTAGAATGCTCAGAGCCCAGCAGGATCTGCTGCTTAGGGGGAAAATGTGAACTAGAAGTTTTAGGTTCTAATAGTGAGGGTAATTTATTATCCTTTGGAACGCTTTATTGGGGGATGTGCAGTAAATTGTCCCAGTTGTATGTGTTGGGTTTTTTTCAGTTTAAGTTCAGCTACCTTGATACAAAACTATTCTGTTTACTGGATCTGATGGGGGGCTTGCAGGGTGATATCTCAGCTATTGTTGTGCAGGGTTAAAGTTGGGTGGTTTTGGTTCTTCTGGATGAAGAGGAGCTGCTGAGATTCATTCAGTCACAGCAGAGGCAAATTCTGACTTGGCTTTGTTGTGCCACAGCCAGGGCAGCTCCACTCCCGATTTTTCAGTGAGAGTACAACCAAGCACCTCTGAAAATGCCACCCGTAGTCACTGGTGTAGTTTGTAGCAATGGCAGCCAAGCTTACTCGCTTGTTGCTGTCCAGAGCATGTTTATAACTGTGAGAAGGCACATCATGTGGCCATTGCGTTCTCCATTTTAGAAACGGAAAGTCAGCACAGGCTGGTGATCCATCGGCTCCAGTGCACGATGAGGCAGCCACTCATCTTTGCCTCCATATCAGGTCTGGAAGTTAAAGGTTTTCAGGAACACATGTTGTAAAGTAACCCTTAATATTGGGTGATTTACATGGCTTGCTGGATAAAGCACAAAAGATGTGACAGGGTTTTGGTGTGCAAAGCCTCTGAGTCCCCTGAGTGATGCCTGGCTGGCAGCTGCTTCCATGGAGCCCTGGGCAGGACGAGGGACTGGCTGGTGTGAGCAGGATCACACCACACCACGGGCTTCTTGTCTCTTTGTCATTAAATATCATGTACTTACTAACATTTCTTTCAGACAGCAGCTAATGGAATTAGGAATATTTTATGTCATCTCTACATCAATAATGCAATATGGGCCGCGTAAAGGATTGATTTTTGTGTGTGTGTGTTTGGGGAAGGAAGCAGAAAGATAATTTAGCTCTTGGCAGTGAGAAATTCCTTTCTGTAGCTCCAGTTTGATGTAGATTCTAGTCGTGACCTTGAAGTCACCTCTGGAAGCAAGGAGGCTACTTAGTAAAATTTTGTAATTACTTGGATGACTCCCTAAATTACAGCCATGCAATAAAATCAATATGCCCAGGAGCAAAGCAAGTTGTACTGCACAGACACATCAGTGCGTAGGACTGTCCTGGTTGCATTGCTATGCTTCAGAGGTTGTAACATCAGTATTTTACTGTGTCTGGCAGGTGAGCTATTGGTTCTTTGGTTAGTTTGGTTGGTTTTGCTGGTTTTTTTCTCTGTGGGGCAGGCTGTGAGAAGAATTGCTAATCCTTCCATGTGCGATTTCCACGCCCGTTCTCCTTCAGTCAGAGAAAATCCTCACTTTTGTTCGCTGGTGCCAAGTTTGCTGTGTCCTTTGAGAGGATCAGTGGCATCCTCTAAGCTGGCTCCAGAAAGGAGGAATAACTTTAGCTTGCCTGTGCCTTTGCAGATGGTGAGGAAATGCTGTGACTTGGCAGAAATAATCCAAGTCAGGAGCATATTCAAAAGGAGATGGGAATTCCGTGGGGCTGTAGAAAGCACTGGCAATGTTTGCCTCTTGTAGATAAGCAAGGAATGGACTTTTGTAAGCTGCAGATTTGCTTGACAAAACTTCCCCTGAAGGCTGACAGGACTCTTTTAATTCAGTATTGAATATTTCAGAAGTCTGGTGTTTCTATCCATGAGTTAAAATACACCTGCTTGGTTTTGTTTACCATGGGTATGAAGTATTGAAAAAAACTGTACTGATGTGTTTATTTCTACAATTTGATTTTTTTGTTTGTTTGTTTTGCACATTGTGTATATATATTCAAACATTTGTAGCAATCGTGTGTTTGGGGACATGATGTGCAAGGACTGATACCTTTAACAAAGAATTGGTTGGTTGTTTCTCAAAGAAAAAACCATTCCAGATGAAGCTTTTGTTTATCTCTGTGGTTCTGAAAGCTTTCTGTTTGGAATGCAGCATTCCTATGTAGCAAATACTTCAAAAGTGTTACTGCCATCATTGTTATCTCATAGTTCTAGTGCAGATTATATGTTTATTTTTTGATGAAAGGTATACTGCAGGAAGCATTTCAAGATCAATACTGCAATTTGCTTCTTTCTTTGTTTTATAGGGCAAGGTGATAAAGATAAGTGGGATTTCTCCTCCATGCTGTTTTCTGGTGGCTTCTGAGTAATTCCTTGAATTGGCTAAGAAATGAGGAAAGGCATTTTGGTGCTGAAAATCCCTCCACATATATATCATTCATTTAAAGAGAAGATTCTTTTGGTGGGCTAAATCCCGTGTCTTGATAGAGTAGCTTAGAAAGTCCATTTTGATATTAGCTTTTAACTGAAGAACCAATCAATATGAATGTGTTGGATGCCTGTTGCACAGCACAGAATATTGTATTTTATTAAATATTATAGCTTCTTGCTCCATGCTATGCTACAAACCACTCCAGGACTTCCTTGTATTTCTCAAGAAGTTCATAGAGAAACTATTTGTGTGTTTGTCCATCCAGTGCTTATGGGCAGTGGTGTAGTACAGGAGTCAAACTTCAGAGTGTCCTCAGGTTTAGTTTAGCAAAGGCACATTTGGATAAACAGAAAAGCCCAAAGTGCTGATGCCACAGGTGCTCAGTGGGTGCCAATCCCAGTTCAGGGCATCATCTCTATTTACCAAAACCTTCCAATGTGTGCCTAAATAAGTCAATAAAATGTAGGCACGTGCTTAATTGTACTCAAGGAGTTCCTGGTGCTGGCCCAGTTCTGTAGAAAGGGGCCAACTTCCCTGTGGCAGGAGCTGGTTACGTGCACATCTTGCAGAGCCAGCTGGTCCATTATTCCTGAGGGAGCTTAGGGAAGACTGGCTCCCCTGTCAGAACACCCTACATTAAGGTAATAGGCTGTGATTACAGACTGACTGATCCGGTTTTTAAAAAAACCAAACCCACAAGCTCTTTTCAGCCTTGCATCAAATATTCTTTTGCTGATGCTGACAGAAATGAGAGCAGGCAGGCTGTGAATACGCTTACCCTCTTTTAAATTTGTCTGTGATAATGCAAACTCGCATCCTTCCCCACTGCCACACGGAGCAGACGTGCTTTCTGCCTGCAGCCCTGCTGAGTTGACAGTCTCTGTCACTCAGCCTGTGCTATCAGCCCATCATCTGGTCTTATATTTGTTCTGCTGGCAAACCTACCCCATCTAGATAGTTGATGGAAAATGTCCAATTTTTTGTTTCTTCTGGCACTTCATCTTCCTGTGGTGCATTTAAGTTTACAATAATTGCTTTTTTATTTCTTCTGTTCTGTTTAAAGTACACAACAAGGACACGTGCACTCATGGCCCTGGGTTATCAGCCTTTGCAAGCACACAGCTATTGGAACTTTGGAATAAATGCCTTTTTATTAGTGTGTTTACATGTACTGAAATCTTAAAAATTATGTATTTTCTAGGATTGTTTTTTTGTCGTTGCACACACACATGAGTAAAGACTTAGGTTCGAATGTATTTTAAACACAGAGCAAGGTCTTTGCCACTCACCCCTGCTTGTGCAGGAGTCTTTTGTGGCAGGAGAGGGGAGCAGGGTGGGCAGAAAGGGATCCCTGCTTTGCATGGGCTGTCACTCCTCCTCCGTCTTCCTCTGTGTGATTTCAGCTGAAGGGGGGAAAAGGATGAGTCATCCATCAGCTTATTGTAAGACAGTGTAGACAGCTGTAAATATATCCTGTCTGGAGATTGGATTCCGGTAATCAGCACAAAATAACCATTGACATCACACAGGGTAACTCTGAGCTCGTCTCACTGGAAAAAAAATAGGGGGAAGGGATTAATGGTGCCAAAATAGCAGAGGGTAATGTTCCTTCTCGTGTAGATCGTGTGTGTTCCCGAGTGTTTGTTGCCTTCACAAACTGCATGGATACAATTAACTTGTAGACTGTTGCTCTGGGCTAGTATCTTAATACTGTTTTCTTTTAAAATGTAATAATAAGAAAAATCTAGACACAAGGGTACAGCAGGTTTCTCTGCCCAGGGCTAAACTCATGGCGTGGGGAACAAGTTTCTCATGGCACATTTCTTAATTGTAGACAACCTGGGTTGAAATCTTGAATTTAGCTTGCAGAAATATTTGAGGAGGATGTGGCTGAGATAGGATGTGTATTTAATTTTTATGAGTATGGGTTTTGTATACCTGTGGTTCAAGGCTTATGACTTGCAAGTCTCCACTTGAAGTCTGAAATAGGTGGCCATGAGTGAAGTGAACCAGTTTCCCCTGCATACCTTGTGTTTCTTTATCTGGAGAGCTCAAATCTACCAAGGTGTTAAGGCAATATAACAACTTCCAAAGGCAAATCAGAAACATGGCCAAGAGCAAGGAATAACACGAAGTTTGATGTTATTTTCTCTCTGGCTGAGCAACAGCCATACAGACAACAAATATCCAGGATAGGTTGAGTGAGGAAGATTGCATTCTCTGAGCATCCACTACAGCTGTAGTTTTCCTTCAGGAATAGCATTTTAGCAGTATGAGTGTTTATTAAAGCCCCTTTTTCTTTCTAAAATTGCTGGCATGGTTAGGATCACTCCATAATAACCCTGGCCAAATCAGCAGTAACAATTGATAATATTTTATCTAATATTATGAATTTCACAATCTGTTAAATATGTACACTGTGTAAATTAGGGATTTTGCATTCATTTGAAAAAGGCTAATTTGTAATGCCTCATGCAAATCCACTCTTTATCAAAAAGCTCCAGGGAGCATGTGTGTACTTTGTTTTCTTGCCCCTCTCAGAAGGATCTGTAGTTTGGAAGCTTCCACAGTACAGACCAGAAGAAGCAGGTCTCTGCCTGGCGTATGGAAATGAGATTATAGAAATCATTCAAGCAGTCATGTCTAGATTTGCTGCTTTGAAGTGGAAATTGGTTGCAAAACAAAAATGTTGCTTTTATATGGGTCTCTGATAGTCTTGCTAGTGCTGCTACAGGAGGCAGGAATGAAATGAAAGATATTAAAATAACTAAACCACCAAATCCTCTTTTTTCCTTTCAGCCTAGCTGTGTGTAGTCCATGTTCAAAGAGTTGGTGCTTCTGTTCGAAACTTCTCAAATTAAGTCTGTAATTCTGTTAAACAAACGTTTGAAATGTTCACATCAAATGTAGGCACAGTAGGATCGACATATATAGGTCTGGAAGTGGGTAGCCTGAAAATCCTGCCTGGCTTGTGGCTCCCAAGGCTCCCATGTCTTCAGGAGCCCCTGATTTCTGTGTACAAGTGCTGGGAGTCCTTGGGCCTCACACACTGCGTGTGGCTCAAGACCAACAGGAAACAGAAGTCCTAGAATGGGGTTTTAAGATGCTTAATGTCCTGGAAATAGTCTCTATGGGAGCATGTGAGTTAATCAGCAATATTATGTTGGGGTTTTTTTTTTCTTCTCCTTGGTTTTCTCCAAGTTTTTAGAACCTGATATTATTAAATTTTAGTTATTTTAGTATGTCTGTTCCTCCTTGGAGCAGCAGTGGGTCTGAAGAGGCCGTGCTGTCCATGCTGTTGCTGGGGACAGCAGAGGTGACTGCAGCCAACACGGTGCTGCTAATAAAGAGCAGGACTCAAAGCAGCCAGAGCAGCACTTCCTCTCTCATACATAAAGTACAAGTAATGAAAAGTTTCCTCTTCTGACTCATGACCATTTTTCATGCATTAAAAATTTCAAAAGGAGAGGAGGGTGGTGGTGACTGTGTGTGGTCTGAGGAAAGAGATTCACCAGTTTAATATTGAAAGATGTGCCTTAACTGCTGAATCATCCTCTTAGGGATCCTTTGAACTTTGATGTAGCTGGAAAGAAGTGAGCATACTGTTCCTGTGCAGTACAGCATAAATGTGGTATTTTTCTCTGAGGGCTTAGTATTTAACATGGAGTTTGTTATTTGCTTTTAAGAATTGATTCAGGAGTTTGTAAATAAGCTGCTCAGGTTAATTGTTGGAATTAGCGTGTGAAAAATGCATGGTCTTTCCCAGAGGCAATTCTGGATGAGCACTTTGAAGTTCATTCGTTGTGCAGCTACCTAATTTTTTTCGGCTGACTTGAAAGGCTGCCAGCATCTCTGCTGATTCAGAACAAGCTGATAGTGTTCTCTGCTCCAGAGATATCTGTATCTTTGGTGGCTGCCCGGCATGAATTAACACAATGTTTACGGGGTACAGTCCACAAAGAATCAGTTTTAGAGAGCAGTGGCCTCTCTTTTCATGTAAAATCAAACAACATAGCAGTATATTTCATATACTTGTAAGTAGGAAATTTTGGTGGGGTGTGTGGTGAGCATTACCGCTAAGAGGGCATAACTGGGAGAGAGGAGCTTAGTATTGTCTGTTTTCTAGGAATTCGTACATCAGCTGGAGCTGCTGGCACAAATGGTGTGGTGGTGTGTGCTTCTTAAGGCTGTTGGAATTGCTATTACGGGAATTTGTATTCCTCTATTGATGTCTCATATTAAAAAAAACCCCTTGACTTGAATGCTGTTAAGTTTATTGAAGACAATGGAGAATATACAGAAAGTTATTGTAAACAGTTGCATGAAATTTGGAATATCAAATTCTCTTTTATTCTTTTATTTTTTGCCTGGGCTGAGATGAGTGTTTTACTGTATTGTGGTCTACTTACTGCCCTAAAAGACCTGGGGATGAGTTGCAGCCAAGAGTGCAGCAAAAACTTGTGGCTTTGCTTGCTAGTGGTGTAGTGCAGGAGGCCATCCTGTGCTCCCTCCTGCCAGTAAGGTTTGCAGTAAGTGCTATGGACTCGTTTAAAGTCACTTCCAGTAGTTATTTCATCACATCTGGGCCTGGCATCTACTCTTTCTTGAGGGCATGTTGCCCTTTTTCTCTTAGTGTTTCCAACCCCTCAACCTTTTGGTTTCAGCTGGTGTACTGTAGCTGCGTCTATTTGGGGTAGTGTTTATATTCTGGCTCTCCTGGTGTTGTGCTGTAATTGAGGGCAACTTTTATCCTTTTAAGAAAGGAAACAAGTTCAGAAACATGTGATTATATTGTCTTGCAATTTAAAAAAGAAAAATTATCTGATTAGAATTTACAGGATGGTTTTTTGAAACGTATTCCTTTCAGCTTTATTTCTCCTTTATTGAAAACCAATTTATCACAATAGGATTTTTAGTGATAACTTTGCATCTAGGTGTTGTAGGTTTTGAAATTCATAGGTAGACAGCTTGCATAAAATGTCTGGTGTTTAATTTGATATCAGTGGGCAACTGTGTGCATGTATTAACGGTGATACATATTTGTATTCTGTTTGGATTTTTAGTATTGCAAAATAGAGTTCACCTCAACAGCAGGGCTTTTGTATAGTTATGTGATACGTGATACAGAGTCATTGAGGGATTGCAGAATTTGTCTTCTGCTTTTCCCTATTAAAATACAGCCCTTTAGCATTGTGTCACCACAGTCTGATAATGATGCTTTTGCAGCAAGTTTGAGCAAAGGAATAAAGTCAGTGAAATGCAAGGGCTGAAGAAGCCAGAGCAGTCTGTGTAGAGATGATGTGCTGGTTCCAGGGAGAACAGTGGCCTTGGAGACTGGTTCCATCCGTGGCTAGTTGTGATCCAGGATGGTGTAAGCCCGTTGGCGTATGGTTGCAGACTGTCACATTTTTTTTTCCTTAAAATCTTTAGGATAACAGTATGAGGAGAAGGAATCCAATCCAGACTGCTTGTGTATCTGTAGAAGACAGTCTTGGGGAATAAGTCTGTTTTTTATGGGCAAGCACCTGTTGCTTTCCATGGAAGTGATAATCCTGGAGCAGCTGCTGCTTGGGACTGGTGGTATCAGCTCTTGACCCACTGCTAGCACAGTGTGTTTGAGTCCTGTGCGTGGACTCACTGATCTGCTTTGTGATAAACACAGGCAGTCCTTGGACCACGAGGGCTCACAAATGGAAAGTCACAGAAGGCTCCTTGTTACAGCTCCACATAAGTTTCTCTGACCACTTGAAGAGGCAACATTAGTCACAGCAGGTGTTGGGTGCCCTGGGCTGTGCTCCCTGTCCTGTGTCCCCGCACTGTCTGAGGCACCGTCTGCTTCTGTCCTTCCCTTCTAGCCTCTCTAAAGCACAGAAAGCCCCACAGTGTTTTAAAGTGAATAAACGGGTCTGTTTCTGTTTCTTGAATCTCATTTTTAGGATGTCACAGCATAGAAAATTGCCGAATTGTGGTTGTGCTGCTTCTCTCATGTGCTGAACTGCACTGACAGGGAGACAGGACATCAGGGGGTTCTGATTTAACAGGAGCTTGGAAACCTGGTGGCACTGATGAGCCCTTTAAAAACTACTTTTAGACTAGGAATAGTGAAGAAAGACTAATAATGTATTCTTTTGGGATCAGTCTTTTCCCATCTTTCTCTATAATCCAGCTCAATGGCTGTTTTGTTTGCATAAAATGAGGGGGAAAAAAACCAAACTCAAAACATTTAAAGCTCTTACAAAATCTAATACAAGCACAGATTTATTTGTGTAATTATGGGGAGCTCACTTCTGAAACAGGTCTTGTTTTTTTCCTGCATCTTTCTTTCCTCCCCTTAAAGTGCCTGAAGATGAGGTTGTGAAGATGCAATTACCCTTACAAAGGCTGTGCACAAAGGCTGTGCAAATTCTTGTTAACCTTGTTCGTGTAAACTGACGTGGCTGATATATTTCAGTGATTTCATTTGGGAAGAATTGGACTGGTAAGTCCCAGGTCAGATCCATCATCCAGGATCAACCCTGGTCAGCTTCTTATGGTCGCTGCTCCTCAGCAAAATGTGATGGGGGAAAGAGGCAGTGGGTCATGATGTCTCTGCTCCATAGCTGGCCTGGGTTTCCCACCCATGGGAAGCTGTTTTTATAACCACAACAACACGATCTGTCTCTCTTCCATTCCTGCACCTGTGCAGAGGTCTGAAATTGGGTGGCTTATGTAAGCAGACGCAGGTATTTATAAGCAGAAAATCAGAGGATGCTGATTCCTCACTGACCACAGCTTCTTTTAATTTGCCTTTTGAAGAAAATTCCATATACACAAGTATGTATGCAAATACAGAGAGTGTGTATATAGGTGTGTGTGCATATGTACACCCTCTCAATATTGATATCGTAAAGCTTTAATTGAGGAACGGGATGAGCAGAAATACCCCACAGTACCCCCAGGAGAGACTCTTGGTTTTCAGAAAAGTCTTCCCAGCCCTGGTGCAGCTCACATGGAAGCAGTGCTTATTAGTAAGAGAACTGTGGCTTTCTCAGTCATCTAAAAATCACAAAGTATGTCATAGTTGTGTCAAAGAAGAGATTAAAAATTCCCTTCCTGTTTTCCTTCTCTTCCCACTATCTCTGCTTCTCTTTCTTATCTCTTTTGGTGTGTGTCTGTGTAACAAAGATGTATTTAAAAATTTTGAGGGGCAGGAAGGTTTGGTTTTTTTTAATTAGTCAGGATTAAAAACTCCTTTAATGCATTAGAAATCACCATTTTTATCTATGTTTATCTTGGTGTTTCTTGGAAGCTGGGAGGAGGAAAATACAAGAGGAACGGGAGTTGCTTGGTAGAGGGCTACAGCCTATAGCACGCAACTAGCTCTTGGGATGACCAGGCATTTATTCATGCTTCAACTTCTTTCTGTTTAAAATACAAGGGACAATTTTAAAAAATTCTTTTAGTTCCAACTTTTGTTGTTGTTCAAGTATCATTTGTCAAGCTCAAGCAAGCATGATAAATCCAGTGGCAGATGCTTATATGGGCCTGCAGTGCGGCACCAGCAGCACACTGAGCCCTGGGTCCAGGCCAGATGCTTGGCCAACCCAGATAAGCTGATAAATCTTGATAACCCATTGGACAGTGGGTCAGCTTTCTGTATTTGTCAAGGTAAATAAATTTATGGCAGAAAATGTAATTACAGTATTTTTAGGCATGCAGTACGTGCTACCAGTTGTATTGATTTTCTTTCCTCCTCATTGCAGGTTTTGTGTTATTACTCCTTTAAGAAGTTCTGATGGGCTTCAGTGTTTTCATAACTTGGGATATAACATTTGTTAGCTTTTCAAGATAAAACATTTATCACGGTTTCATTAGCCCCAGTGATTGAGACAATACACTTTGGAATATGCACAGATGGATAATTGTAAGTAATGCTCAGATTATATCAGCAGAAAATAAAATTAGATTCCTAGCTGAGGGAATGGAGTGCCCCTTACAGAGAACAGAGCCCTTCAGGAGCCATCTGTGTATCTTCTGTGCCCAGTGTGGGAACACCTGGCCTTGACAGGGAGGGCATCTCTTGTTGGTCAGAGCAAGGTAAGTTGGTGGATGCATCTCCTGAGCACGAGAAGTGACAGAAAGATGAGGCCACATTTCAAAGAGTTGTTTTTAAGGTCAGTCTGGCTGTTTGCCTTTGTCAGCCAGCAGGTACTGCCGTGAAACGCAGTGCTGTCCTTCCGCTGGCTCCAACAGCGGCAGATCAAACTCCATCGTGTCTGTAACAGCTGAAGCTCCGTTTTCTGCCTCACTTCCCAGTCTGGCAGCATCTGGTGAGCATCTGCATGCTTTGGGTTGGAGCCACAACAATGAGGCTTTTGTTACATCGAGTATTTTGGAAGAGGAGGAGGCTGTGTGAAAGTTTGTTTGGGGGGTAGTGGCTCATCCCTGTGGCATGTTTCCCTCCCTTTGGTTGGTGCTGCTGTTGCAGTGATGTGTTGCCTGGTAAGGAAACTTGAGCAGCTTTTTCACAACAGAAATTAAACCTCGCAGAGGAAATAATTCTCTGGAGCTGTTTGTGGTCTCCTTAATGAGTGGGAACTGGGATTTGGGCAAACTATAGAAATAGGGCTGACGAAGTGAAACTCCCCCTGCCTCTCATCTCTCATAGCTTATGATTCAACTATGGCTTTTGCATTCAGTTATTTCATTTGGTCTCCTACTGCAACCAGGTTTGGAGACACATGCTGATTAAATTATTTAGTAGTAATAGGTCTGAAGCACTCACATATAAATTTACAGGAATATTAAAGTCAAATGCTAATCCAGGTGGGAACTAACATGTTGAGTAGATGATTCATAATAATGTGAGCTCTTAAAACTTTCTGAGAATTGGGGGAGGGAAGGCAGTTTGGAAAAACAAACTCTAAATGTCAAGTTTATTGCTTATTGTTGTTCATCTTTATATATTATTGATAATAATGTATCCCATAACTATTCAACTGAATTATTTTCTTCCAGTGAAGCAAAAGGGTTTAGTATCTGTATCAAAAAGCAGGGCCCAAAGGAAACCATTAAAAGTCAATGTTTGTGTTTGTTCTCATCCTGTTTCCTAATTACAGAGGTGGCCCAAAGCTGTCTGGGTGGGCAAGTTAGGTGGGTTTTTATGTTGTTGGTTCTTCCCAGATTTTTCAGCAGAAATGCCTTATGACTGAGAGTGAGGACTCCTGCCTCTGGATTGCCAGAGGGACTTTCTGCTGGTCACACTGCTGTCTCCTATCCTCCCCCAGTGTCCCCATACTTAATACAGGAGTGGGCACAGTCCCTGACCACCCAGTCTCTTCCTAGTCCAGTGCTTAAGTTACAGAATTCTTTCTTCATGCACATCAAAACTTACTCTAATTCAGCTTTTAAGCAGTCAATAAGATTTTTACATGTAAACTCTTTTAACAAAGTCAGGACAGACAAATATTGGTTTTACAGTGAAGGCTGAGCAAATTCTACCAAAAGTTAAGAAGGTACGAAGGGTGATAATCCTGCTTAATGAATACATTTTCTATTTGTGGAACATTAGTAGATGTTGTGCTTTTAAGGAGTGACTGGGCAGCCTGGGTGAGGACTGTTCTGTTTGATCCTGGGGTTGCACTCTGCCATCACACGGGACCTGGGGGAGGACAGGAGTGACAGTTCCTTCCTAGAAAGCAGCCCCATGTGCTCAGCCAAGGGGGTGGAAGGTACCTGGAGACACAAGCCCAGAGTGACCTCAAGCTCAGCAGGACTCGGGCAGCTGCCGGGAGGAGCAGGAAGCTGATGCACAGCCAAAGTCTGTGTGTGTCTCTGAGGCAATGGAAGAAACAGCTTCTCTGTGGATGTGCTGGGGGAATTTGTTCCAACCCAGAAAACAGCCCAGTTGATTAGTGAAAGGCAAGACAGAAAGGACCTCAACTGCCAGATCTTTTAACTTGAATTGTTTTACCTGTGGGAGTCAAATTTCATTATTTAAGTTATCTTGTTCTAGTTTGTTCTGATGAAATGAGGCAGTTTTCCCCATACATTTACAGAATAATAGAAACATTTTATTTGAAAACTCCGTATTTTTATAGTCTTAGTTAAACTTTGATTATGGGAGATCTGTCTGGAACAGCCAAGCTCTTCTCCGTTCCCATCTCTGAAGCTGGGGGATCTCTCTCCTCCTTTGCCCTGCCTGAAGAGGAACTGTCAACAGCAAAGAAAAGGATTCAGTGGGGGGAAAGTACAGCAGAATCTCTTGTAAACAGTGAAACTACAGATACCTTTGCCATGAGATTCTGGAGGTTACAGCTGTGCCAGGGCTGGTGGCTGGCTGTGTTGTGGCTGCTGTGCAGGACAGCGTGTGGGGCTGGAGCTGTGGGCAACTTGTAAGCACCTGGGCAGCCTTCATGGCAGAAGGAGAAGGGAGCTGTTACAGATAGAAAGATGAACAAGCAAAGAGGTTTGGACAGGCTCAGTGAACATTTTCCTCACAGCAAGGGCTTGGGCCCACAGTTTTTGCTTTTGAATGAATTTTTAAAAATCACTCGAAGTTTATTTGCAGAGCACAGTAAATACTGTCATTGACTCACAAAAAATTCCATAACTGGGATGACATTTTCCACAACAGTTTGGCCTTCTCTGGGGCACCTGGGTTGTGCCAATACCCCCAGAAAACAGAGAGGGTCCTCTTGTATTGAACTGTGTGGAGTGGATGGGGAGGATGGCGGGGACAGAGCTCCCCCATCTTACTTGGCTGAGAACACCACCCCCGGCGTGGTGTGGTGGTTCTCACAGCTGTGGGATCAGGCCCTGTGGAGGGCAGGAGGTGGCAGGTGTGCACTGTGGCAGCTCCAGCATGGGGTAGGAAAGGGACAGTGGAGTGGAGAACCTGCTCCTTTGCAACGCTCTTCATTGCTGGCCACAGCTTAACATGTAGTCCTGCATTTCTGGCTTGAGAGCTTCGCTGTCGGATACCCACGTACGGGCAGGCATGGCTGGAATGGAGAAGGATGAGCCCAAGGCTGCACAGAAAAGGAGATTTAGACAGTGGAGGAGGGGCATGCATAGCCAAAGCAGAAAATGGGGGAAGGAGGAAAGAATCAATAGTTCATTAGATTTGTAGAGTAGAAGAAGGAGAAAAGGGATCGATAGTTCATCTGCTCCTGAGGCTCCGCTTGTGAGATGTGGTTGGTTAACACAAAGGTATTTTAGTGGAGTCATTGTTCATGTTCCATGTTGTAACTGGTTGTAACTAGTGCACAGCATGTGACAGCTCATATCAGCATATGTAAAAGAATAAAGGAGATTTAGAAATTAAGGGTAGCCCATTTGCAAAACCTGGTTTAAAGGAAGGCACCCCCTTGAAGAGAATTTGTTGACAAATGTGAAATAATTCTTTGAGGTTCTCCAGCCTTCATTCACCACCACTGTTTGTGGCATGAACACCACTGATCAAAATTCTGCAGTTTTCAGTTGGGATTTCAGTGAATGTGAGTTTTGTCTGCAAGATTTGGCGTTGTGGTTTAAATAGTTTACAGCCCAAGTAAAAAGTAAATACTGTATTGTAACAGACAGATTTCAGACATGGGTGTGAAATTTTCTACAAAATGAGCTCACTTATTTAACACATATGGACTAGAAATAATGCAGTCATGCAGTTTCCATGATTATACTGTAGAGAAATAATAGCTTCTGTACTATAAGGGTGTATTTTTAGAGAGAAGGTGGCAAACATGCAATATTAGTTTGGACTGGCACTTCATAGTGGATGTAAGTAGTTTAAGTGTAAAGGGCTGTTTTTAGTATAAACCAGCTATTTTCTGTGGGTTTATTAATTTAAAGGATTGTGTATTGGCCAGCATTAAATGCTGATGGTCTCATTAGAGCCCATGAAAGCAGCTGTATAATAGCCACGTGCTCTGACATCTTGTAGTAACACAAGAATTCTTTCTTGCATTTAGCAGTATCAGTTGGCTTAAATATTTCTTCATGTTCCCTTACTGTGTCTGGGGGAAAACAGCCAAGTTCTCCTCTTAGCTCTGCAACAGAAGTTCCTGCAGTGTCCGTGAGAACTGGAGGCAATCCCTTTGTCTACATGTGAGAGATGTAGCAGTTAGCTATCTTTTGCTTTCAGATAAAATAATGCAGCTCTGCTTTTTAATGGCTACAAATCATAGGAGCTTCAGATTCTGAGCTCCCTGTAGCCCTCTTAGCTGAGTGGACTCCTGTCTTCCATGCATGAATAATGCATGACCTCACTGGCTTTAGTAAGATACAGTTAATTCTCTTGGGCTTTAAGGGTTTTCTCTCTCCCTGTTATTACTTAGCTGCCATCCTCTTTGAAGAGGATGAATTAACCGCAAGACTACAAATGCTGGTGAATTTAGGAGACAATAACATTATATGGATAAAGCAGCTCCAGAGTTCAAATTCAGCAGAGATCTGTCTCTCTAGACTTACTAAATGACCCTCCTGTGCCGAGGTCATAGCTGATCTACCAATATTTAGATAACTTTATCTATAGGGCTTTATTAGATACATGAAAGCCCCTGGGCATTGCTGTGTGGGCGAGGGGAGCACCCAGCACAGAGGGCAGGGCAGGGCCTGGGAGCTGCAGACTACAGGGCTGGAGACACGTCGGGCGGGATCTGCAGCTCGTCCCACCTGCTCTCCCACTCAGGCCTGACCTTGCCCGTGAGCATGGCACAGAGGTGCTGGCAGAGTGCCTGCTGCAGGTTTGATACCACTTCTGAAGGTCTGAAGACTATTGAAACACAGATGCACCCTGCCTAGGATGGTTAGGGAGCAGAAACCTGCCTTTCCATATTTTTTTACACAGATGGAATATCTTTTTGAAAGTCTTACTTAAAGCTCAAATCTCTTTTTCTCCGGTTTACCCAGCACAGCTGCAGAGAGATTTCTGGCGTGGTCTGTTCATTTTAGCAACATGTTCTCTCCATGTTGAGTAGGTAAAGCAAAACTTGAGAATGGCAGGGATTGACAGAGCACCTGCTAAAACAGACTGCTCTTTATAATCTGTAATTCAA
This sequence comes from Oxyruncus cristatus, assembly GCA_013399855.1. Taxonomy (NCBI): domain Eukaryota; kingdom Metazoa; phylum Chordata; class Aves; order Passeriformes; family Cotingidae; genus Oxyruncus; species Oxyruncus cristatus. The sequence goes on from VXAY01003150.1 coordinate 1,445,371, forward strand.
ATGTTTATTTTAAAAGGAAATACTTTGGTTGGCAGGCTATGAAGTGTGTGATGATAGCTGAGTAAGCCTAAGCCTATCTTGGTAGCAGGAGGTAGAACCAGGTCGTGACATGTTGTGCTTTTTTCTCAAGGCGCAATTTTTCATCCAGTTCATTTGTTGTGCTGACCCCCATAAAGAATAGCTGAACCCTAACAAAATGATTTCTGATTCATGACGAGCTGTAACTGGAGTGGAGAATCAGGAACATTAAAAGGCTTTTGTAGTATCTAGTGACACTTATATACAGTCCTAAAATAGTTGAGAAAAGGTGAGATTTATTGGCGAAACAACATATTAACAGCTCGATGCTGGGTCTCAGTTTTTGTTCATTATATACTGCATCACATCAATTTGCTGTTATTACTGTGGTGGGCTGGATTCCCTGCTGGTGTGCAGCAGCACAGCTTTGGCTTGATCACAGTATTACAGCAAAAGCTTAGGTGCAAAGCTAAGGAGTTCGTGGCATGGAATCAGACCCTCTCGGTGGCATCCAATCGGTCTGAATAGTTTTCAATAAATTGTTCTCCTACATCACTGCTGCCTTCCCTTCCATTGCCTCCAAGATCAAACCACTCATTTCCACGGTTCCCTCCAAAGTGAGAAGTGTTTACAGATATTGCTCTGTGCTGAAAGGCCACTGAACATCAGGAGCACAGGCAGGTTTTCATTAAGAGCACTGGATGGGCTGAGTTGGCACTGAGGGTGCCCAAAATGCCCATACCTGTGTGGTGCCAGGGGTCTGTGCATGCAGAAAGCAGGTGCAATAACCAGCTGAATTGGGGCTGCTCTATTGAATTCCTTAGTTCGTTGCTTTTCAGGTTGGAAATAGTGGTGTTTTTTCCAGGTTTTTTTCATGTTAAGCTTCAAAAATATTTATTATCTCAGAATCATAGAATCATCCAGGCATTTGTATGTTTTCCTATATGTATACATACATGCATGTATGTATTTCACTTATACTTATCAAAATAATGCAGTATATAATTCAGTCTCTCTGTTATATTCATCACTATGCTGCTAAAAGCTTGTAAATGCCAAGCACCAGCAACTTCAACAGTTCATAGCTGGTTTATTTCTTGGATATCTGGCTCACTTGTTAAGCATTACCACGGATAAAATGAGAAAGGGGGGCCACTTACATTATTTCACAGTACAGGAGAAACATTTTAGAAAGACAATAGGTGGTGGTAAAAGCAGTAATTTAGGCTGACGAAATTGTGTGTTATTTACTATGCTTAACTTAATGGATATTTTCTTGTAAAAGAAAAATGGTGTGGTAAGATACGATTTTAAATCCACAGGTGCATGTTTTATGCAGTATTTATCTGGTTTAAATTTTTGCAAGTTCTAACAATTGTTTAATTGTGGTGCATAAATTACTTACGTGTCTTGTTCTTCTCCCTGACTATGTTTCACTGAATTTTGTAAGGACTAATTACTGTCATTCCCAGTAGTGTTGCTCTTTTACATCAGTAATCATTCACAACTTACTAGATGCCTGCAGCTACAAATCAGTCTTTTAAAGCAACCCTGGGAAGTGCTTTGTAATTTATTTTTCGCATTATACAGCCCATCTGGTAATGGAAGAAGCTAATAGTTCTAACCATATTATCAGCTTGAAATCTAGCCATTTCTGAAGCGTTGTAATTACCAGTTACCTCAGCCAGTGAGATGACTCTGAGTGTGCACAAGTGCCACAGTGTGTGTGCACAGGGGACAGGGCCTTTTGCCTCTTCGGGGTTTTTTTGATGCCTAAAAGACTTCCAGGAAGACAGAAATGGTAGTTTGAGCTTTGATGTGAGGACAGATAATATGTACGAAATTTAAACCAAAGGCCACAGCTTTGTTTAACCGACCCGGCGATTTCTGAACAGATTTAAAAGTTCCCAAAAAAACCAATTTATACATTGAGACCCAAACTTTCTTTGAACTATCCCTCTATCTGGAACAGGACAGTGACAAGCTTTAATTTGGGAAGTAGTTGCTCATCCATAAGTTTAAGAGCCAGAGGAAGGCGTCGTGGAGCTGACTTCCAGGAGCAGGGAAGAGGAGCCACCTCTCCAGTCAGCCCTGTGTCACCTGCCCAGCTCTGCCTGGAGTGTGCCTGGGGCTGTGAACCGATAGAAGCACCACGTGGAACCTGTTTGAAAGGCGTATTTTGCATCGGTCCGTGGTAATAGTGGGGACATTTTACAGCAGGAATCAATTTAAAAAATAAAAATAAATAATTAATGAAAAAGGTGTGGTGTTTTTAGGTTAATCAGCCATCTTTTCAACAACAGTTTGGTTTAAATGGCCGTTGAACAGAAGCCAAACAGAAGTTTACTGCAGAAATGCAGAGTAACTTTCCTGCAGGACAGACAATATTTCCCTTTAGCTGTATATTTGGTGTTTCATTTTCCAGTGCCTGTTTGAGTAATAAGAGCATATAAAAGAAAAATGTTTACTTTATCCCTTTTCTGATTTACCCAATCTATTTCTAGATGTTAGGACTGTTTGCCACTCTAATACTTGTTACAAGGGAAAGAAACTTAGAATGCTCTACATTAAGGCTCAATCAGTTAATGAAATAGTTATATTGAACTATATTGCATTATTTACAGCAGCAAGATAGTAAACTCAATGACCTTTTGTTCTGTTTCATTATAAGGCTTTTGTTCATCTGCCTGAAGACGTAGTTGTTCTGGGTTGAACAGCTTTAGCATCTTTCCCCCCACCACACATCCCCTATTCCTGTTCTACAAGCACCAAATTATGGAAGTCCTGTAGTCTGGCTCAGGAGGTTATCCCACAGCTCATATCTGGTATTCGTCTTGGACCACCTTTGTTTCCGAAGTTGTGTGCTTTCCTGAGCGGTTGTTCTTTGTGCTGAGAACTGCCACTTAGATTTTTGTCTGTCCCATCATCTCCTCATTACTGCTTTCATTTTAACAAGTTCTATGGTGTGAGTTCTTTTAATCTCTCCTCGCAAGCTAAATTTAGTCAATCTTAAATCAGGATTAAATTCTTGAATTATTGCATACAAGTGCATGCCAGAACTGTAGTAATGTAATGCATTCATATATCATATACTACAATTTAATGGTTCTGCACTAGGAAACTGGATTAGGGATTTCATTTTACACCAAATTTGAGAAACTGGGGTTTTTTTCTTGTTATAAAGTGGAAGGAGCTGGGAATATGGCTGAGCTTTGCCTTGGACTCACGCTCCATAATTCACTGCTGAGAGACACTTTGTGTGTCCATCCCCTTGACATGTTTTGCTGCCTGGTTTCAGAACAAGCCATCTGTTATGCTCTCAGTATATTTCACAGTCACTTTTATTCAAATATGCTGAAAGCTGCTTAAGGAACAGATTTTTTTTCAAACACTTAAGTCTGACTAAGTGCACTGAGTGATGTCTAGCTTTGCTCCTCAAGACTGAATGGTTTAATAATGGAATTAGGCCGGGCACATCCAAACCCGGAGTGCTTCGATGTCATTCCTGCCTTCATGAACAGCCACTGTGATTCTTTCCAGCTTGTCATGATAAACCAAACTAAGGCTACAGTATTCCTCTTATGAAAAATGGATTTGACAGGCGTTTTTGCTGCTAAGTTAACACCCGGAGTTTTGTCCACAGTACCCAGTCCAGCTCTTGGTGCTGCCAAGTGGGTAGCCTCGTTTCTGGGCTTAGTTGCAGGAATGCTGGCACTGAGGTGAGCCTTTTTCTTTTAATCTACTTCGGAAGAAAGCTTCAAAGGCATTCCATTTGTTTGTTTGTTTGTTTGTTCAGTTTGCTTTGGTGATTGTACCTCAAAGGCAGGGATGCTGACAGAGCACTGGCGCTGTTAGCAAGTAAGTTAGGCCATGGTTGCCACTGAGTTGTGGAATACTGGACTGAGTGTAAGTGAAGGTGAAACTTTATTTTAGATTAGAGAATTTTGAAGTGAGTCAAGGTGTGGTGGCTTATGGTTGCTGTTCTCTGCAGTAGGAGGGGCAGGCAGGACATGTGTGTCGCTGGAGGAGGAGGGGAGCAGAGTGTTACTTGGATTCACACCCCAGGACATTCCTGAAGCCTTTGCTCCCTCTCTCTGTGCAGGACAAGGAGGTTTCCCAGTTTGTTCACTGCGGGCATGTCCCTTCTGTCCCAGTAACGTGTGTTGTGTGTGACCCCAGGGGATGGCCTAGGTGAAGCACAATAAATGCTGTACCTCCTCAAGAGGCAATCAGATGTTTCAGTTCATTTCTGCAGCTCGGATATTGTAGCATCTCTGCTGGATTCTTGAAAAATACAGAAGTATTTAGGTCTCTATCACTCACTTTTATTGGTAACAAGAAAGAAACAAGTGTGTGATTTAATGTACTAAGTGGCTCCCTTCCTGTTCTTCCCAAGTGGCACAGCTCACTTGTTTTCAGAACTCCTTTCCTTGGTATTGTTTTTAACTGAGCAAACTTCATTTCACGGAGGAGGCACTGCAGGTGCTCATGCTGTTAATATCTTTAGAGGTTTTCTCTACTGTGTGAAAACTGCTGTAATGGAAGCCAGCCTGGAGAAAGGTCACCTCCTTTTAATGACTTGCTTTTTACTTTCCTTTCTCAGTGGTAGCAACAGGAGAACCTAAAAAGTCTTTGGAAATTGGTCTTTAACTTATGTGCTCTGGGAAGGAAATGTTGTTTTTCCCGGTGAGGAAGGCAGATCATGGTGATGTGTTGTCAGATGTTGCTGACAGCAGAGGTCAACTCTGTGTGCCTCCTCCTAATCATAAATTATAACGGAGGAGAGAGAGTCAGATCACAGGAGGTGTATTAGTCTTTACAACTCATGTTTTGTTTTGAACACAATTTTCATTTCACAAAGCCACATTTTAAAGAAATCTTGTACTTTCCGTTTTAGGGGTTTTGTGGTTTGGTGTTTTTATTATGTTGGTGTTGGGGGTTTGTTTGTTGATTGGTTGTTTTTTTCTTTGTTTTGTTTTGTTTTGTTTGAGGGTTTTTTTCCCAGAAAATTCACACTGTGGCACAGCAATGCAGTATATAACACGTTCTGGCAGGAGACAATCCCAGCTCCTTCCTGACATAGGCAGGGCAGAGTCACCTCAGCACAGGGCTGAGGGCTTGCCTGTGCCAAGCAGGAGCCAATGCTTGACTGGAGTGGCTCCTTGGGGGTGTGTGTTGGGTGACAGATCCACCAAGGTCCTTAATGTGGTTCCGTGAGGGTGTTTGCTTATGGACAAGGCTGTGGACTATTTAAGTTGAGTTTATTGTAGTAGCAGGTACTTTGTGGCCTTTTATTCACACAGGGGGATTTCTCAGCTATTCAGGCCCGCATTATGCACACTCAGTGTTTGGCAGGATTGCCTGCCAGGTTTCACCATGTCTCATGTCCAGCACATTCCAAACAAACATTGCAAGACAAACATTTTACCCAGCTCAGCCTCTTGAGCTGGATCTTCGCTGCTTCAGCAGTTGAAACAGAGGGCGTAGGCAAGAGCCTGCAGCTAAATGTTCTCTTACAAAAGGCTTTTAAGACACGGCAAAAGGATGTAACACTCCCCTAAATTCCCAGGCAGAAGGCCCCCCCAGGATGTGTCAGATGGAGTGCAACACAGATCTGTCAGTGCAGAAGTGGCTCGATGCTGCAGCGCGATGTGATGAACCAGCTCCTCTCCCTGCACGTGCAGCAGAGCCAACTCCATGGCAGGAACCTGAGTGCTCTGGCCAGCCTCGTGTAGGAGATGTGTCAGAGCTGGGAGTGAGTCCTCTGTGACTGCCATGCTTTCACACGTGCTGGGGTTTGGTATTCACAAAGTCTTCAGATTCCCAAAAAACACTGTGGTGGTTTCAGTGTTGAAATTATCTTTTTAGTGTTTTGTAGGTTCTGGCTAGTCAACCCCAATGTGTATTTACACCAAATATTGACAATCTAAGAGTGATGCAAGATGATAATTTCTTTCTCTGATGTTGGTTTTTATTAGTTAGATGTCTAGTTTCAATTTGATGACTGTGTTTTTTTCTCCTTACGGATGTGAGTTATAACTTCAGTGCTATTTCATTGTACATCTAAACCTCAAAGTTAGATACCTGAAAATTTGCTGACTTGAAAATAAAGCGATCACTGGCCCTGAGTGAATGTGGCACGCTCTGTCCCATGCCTTGCATGTTGTTTTCCTAATTTCCCCCACTACTTACAGAAAATAAAAATGTGCCTCAGACATGTAAATCATCCTTTATGGTAAAGAAAACCGGTCCATCAACTGATGCTAGGGGAAAAAGCATTTACCTTCTGGTTGTTGGGGTGTCTGCTGGTTAGGAGCTCTGCTCCCTGGATCATGTCCTGTCAAAGTGCTCAGCTACAGTGGAAACTTCCATTAGTAATGCACAGTCTCTGTTGTACTTCAGTTATTCCTGCCTTTCCGCAACATCTTTCTATAAACACTCTGAGGGCATTTTAATGCCTTATTCTTAGCCTGCAGTGACCTTCCTGGAATAAAAGACGTGATTAGGAGATTGGCCCGTGAGTGTACATTCCCTCATTAACGAAATCGGAGGATGTGTGTGTAGGAGAGGCTCTTGCAGGGAGAAAAGGTACCTGCTGTCATGTACCAGGGCTGCAGTACTTCGAAAGGTGCTGCCTGTTACCTGACCACAGGTCAGGATGCTCTTACTCAAGTTCAAAGAAATATTTTGTGGTTATTTGACAAGCCATTTTGGAGCCAAGTGAACTAATCGTTGTGTGGTGTTTTGATGCGTTCCCCAAAGTTTTCTTGAACCTTTGCAATATTTGTTCTGTTTCGGATGTAGTAGTTTTACGTAATAAGGGGTAGTTTAACTTCCTCTTAACATGGCTGTTAATCCGTGCAACATATAATTAATATAGAAAAAGCAACATATAATTTGTTTATGCAGATAGACCACACTATTTTATTTTAAAGAGTCTAGTAAAACTCGATGGTTTACTACTTAGGAACGTAACTTAAACATTCAGAGTCCATGGTATTTCCCCAGAATGATTTATAATACAGCAACAAATGGAAAGCTTAAGAAAAGGGAGGAGGGTTTGGATGGGAACACTTAAAATTTCTTGGCAGATGCTCACTGCTGGGGAAGCTTAGGGGGTTTTTTTTCTGTTTCCTTCTGGGAGTGAGAGATTTCAAGGAGGAAATGGCAGATCTGGGTTCCTGAGAGTGTTTTCTGAAGGCAGGCTTAGAGAGCAGCCTCACTGACATCACAGACCACATCCCTGGGAAAAATGTATCGTAGGCTCCTCACCTGCCCAGGCTGGCTGGTGCTTTTGGGAATGGAGCCACAGCTGTCTGACACAGGCACTGCTGCCCAGCTGAGGCTGCCTGTGCTGCTAGAGCAGAAATAAATAGGCTTCTTCTTGATGGAGAGAATGGAGTCGCATAGGTGCAACTAGAAATGTAAATTCTTGTTTCTGAAACCCGAGGGTGAAGACTTGCAAAAGATGTAAGCTGTTCTGGTATTGCAGGAGCAGTGCTACTTTGCTCTCACCAGATGAACTTCAGGGTTGTGAAGTGATATTTTAAGTTCTCCTGAATGGTAGGTGCAGAGAGTCATCCATCATTTATTACATTTAAAAAAACCCAAACAAATGAATTTCCAGCATCGCGAATTGTTTATGACACTTGGGGGAATAATTATTACTTGAATTTCAGACAACAGTTCTTAGACAACCTTTTTCTGAGCAGGGCTTCTCAAAAGCCTGGCTTGCTGCTGTGGTAGGTAGAGCTTTGCTGAGGCTCTGCAGGGTTCAGACCAAACTCTCTGTTATGTCTGCAGAGCACAGCTTGCACAGGGGGATCCTGAAAAGACTTCAGAGGCTTCAGAGAGCTGCTGGTTTGCTTACTTTTTGTATTCTCTGTTGTTTTTTTAACTCCCCTACTTCCTGGGCTCTAGATTATTTTGTGCATATGAACATAATTAATTCAAGTGTCAACACTAAAGTTTTAGTGATGGATTGGAAAATCATTATATGGATGTGTTTCACCTCTATGGCAATGGGTTTAGCTGTACAAGAGCAGTGCTTTGTGACCCTTGCTGTTGTAATACTTGTATGTCTGGTGGACCATATTGCCCAGGAGGTGTGTTTTGGAAAAACAGGAAAGCCAAAGCATGGCAGGTGTCGACGTGGCTACCTGTCAACCCAAAATAACTTTGGCATTCCCCTCTCTATGTGGTGATATGTCCCTTCATTTTCTCTGAAGTTTAGCTTTGGCCTGCCTCGGCCTTGGAAAAGAAATGCCAAAAAGCAGAACTTTGGCTCTGAAATGGATCTTTAGGAACAAGACAGGCATTAGCTATTTAGAAGAAAAGCACTGAGGATCACCAAGTATTGGGCACTTAGGGAAGACAGAAATGCGCGTAGGCTTGATCGGAAGTCCTTTTTCTCTAAATGTTTTGTTACTACTGATAAATCCTCTCCCGTCCTTCTCCCTTCCCCATCTGGCACATTTTTCCCAAGAGGAACCACAAGTCCTGGAATTCAGGTGGAAAGTGGCATGGTTTAGCTCAGGGAAGAACTGCATCCCTGCTGCCACGAGCACGGCAACACCTGGAATGAGGCAAAAGTCCATGCAGAGAAGTGTCGTAGTGTGAGCAACTGGAAATACCCGGGTATTGTGAAGGAAATAAATATTTTTACAAGTCAGATGAATAGCTTTTAGGTGCATTATTTGCAGGGACAAAATTCCTGAGCAGGCATTTAAAAAAGACATGGGAGTCACGCAAGGGTGGGGACAGCTTTGGTCTGTTCAGTGTTTTTGTTTTGTGATTAACAGGCAACTCAAACTTTTGAGCTTTCTAGATTTTTAGGGGCTTTTTAGTCCATGTGCTATTATTTGGGAACGTGTACTCATTTCCTTGACTCCTTGAAAATGGTTTTTTGTTGACATTCTGCAACCAGGCCGTCTCCATAAAGTGCTTCCCAAAAACAAGAGAGATTTCATTCAGATATTCTAAACAGCCTCAAAGGAAATTGTGTTTTGTGACACATCCATGTTTGAATGGACCAAGCTGACCCTACCTTTCATCAAAATTGGGCAAGTCCCATAAGGAAAAATGCACTTAAAATTGAGCTTTGTGTACTTGAAAGCAAGGATTCAGTTCTGGTGTGACTACTAAGCACAACAGAAGAGGAACACGATTTCAGAAAAGGCAAAATTTTGTGACCTTTTCTTCAATGGTAATTGCTAAATCCATATGGATCATCCTGAGCACGAATTTGATGAAATTACAAGTACTATGCACAACTGACTTCTGAAAAAAAGGGGATGCTTCTAAGAAACAAGTCGATGAAAGTTTTTTCTGGGGGAGTGTGTCCACATTGTGCTGGAAGGTTACAAACACGATGTGCTGACTCCGAGTGCACATTAGAAATCTGAACAGAAGGGCCGTGGTCTCCAGTCACTGTAGGATGAGGGTTGCTCTTCTGTGAGATCCTCAAGGAGTGATAAAAGTTGCTGTCTGTGAAGTTTTTTTGTGCTCAGGCACAGAAGTTCTTGTTCAAAGCTGAATGGGAGAGAGGTCTGGGAGTTCTGTAGAATTGTCATCTGGGTTTGTTATTTTGAAGGGAAGAATGTCCTGGAAGGTCAGTATTAATTGGTGTTACTTACCAAGGGAAAGGCAGTGATGAATAATACATGGTCCTGCTTTTCTTTTTGGAAGGTATAGGAATAAAGCAGAAGAAGTGTCAACATTGCCCATTTTTACTAATCTGGAAAGTTATCTTATAGAAAATGAAATGCATATTTCAATCAGTAGCACCAGGATCCCAAATACAAAGCCCAGGATCCTGATTTTGCATCAGTATGTAAAATTAAAGAATATATTATAAAAAGATTTCATTGAGAATATGAAAATGCATGACATAGACGTTCAGATATGTCATCACAGCAGAGATGATGTTTGTACTGAAAGCAATACACTGAACGGTAACACCAAGAAAGGAAAGCCTTTATTTTTCTTTTTTTCTTTGTTCATTGACATTTTTCCACTGATCTTGGTGTAGTGCTGGCCCCTCCCAAATTGCTTTTGTCTTTGCCAATTAGTAACGCTTTCCTTAGTCTCCTAATCTCCTTGCCTCCCTGGGAATGTCTGCAGAGGAAACCAGGAGGAACAGGTAATGGAGGGCTCCAGGTGTCCCCTCCATCGCTGGCAGCGTGGATGTACCGAGTCAGCAGCACACGCAAGAGCTGCACTTTTGAGTTCCTGAGGAAGTACCCTGGATGGTCGCTGCCCTTCTCTCCTCGTCATCTCCTCAGCTGGAAGAAGCTTGGAAGGATAAAGTCAGCCTGTTAATCTTTGCTTGGGTGCCCAGGTCTTTGTGTCTCAACTTCGAAAGTATTTGCTTCTGTCCCACAGCAGGAGGAAAGCATCTCCTTGATTTGTTAGTCCTTCTCACTGAAGAAACTCTTCTGATTTTTGAAACGACAAGGAGATGCAAAAAAAATATCAGCACAATAGGAAATGGGATACGTCGGATACTCCTCTTTCTTCCCCTTGGTGCTTGATTACAGACTGCTTTGGGGCTGTGGGTGTGATTCTGTGTATGGTTGGTAAGGTTTAGAACAAGCACAAGGTCTTGATCTCTCCTCCAGGACAGGGGAGTAAAAGGATATCCAAAGTAAACAGCTAACTAATGTGAGGGGTTTAGAGGATGGTTTAAATGGAATGCTTCCCAGGAAGTCTGCTCTGGGTGGCTGTTCCCACCCCTATGAAGGATGATTTTGGAAAGCTTTGTGCAGCTTTTTGCTCAGTCATTGTCTGTGTGATTAACCTAATTAGTTAAGAAAGATCCAAGACAACAAAGGGGAATGGGTGTGTTCTTACGCCCAAGGGGTCAGTGTTTATCTCAGAACTGTGAGTACGTGACAAAATAAAATCCAGTTCATCTTAGAGGCAGATTGACATCAGAAATTACTTGGCAACAGGGAAAAAGAGAAATATCTATGGATGGGGGACCCTATTTAGCAGTATTTACCCTGGCAAAAATCCCTTTGGCTTTGCTGACAATGCTGGTGGAGTCAAAAAGGCTGAGTCGCCAGGGAGTAGAAGGAATTCGGTGGGAAGCATTCTTTTGTGCTCTGTGTAATTCTGAATGTGCTTTTAATATTTCGGGGGTTTGTACTTTGGATTAAGTACCAAGTTAAAGAATTTGTTTTCATAATTTAGCTTTTGCACCAATCTGTTGCACCTATATCACCCAGATTTTTAGATTAAAACAGGAAAAATATGCCACGCCTGATATTTCCAGACCTAGAGGTAGAAGGGCTTTTCTTTTTAAAAAAAAAAAACAAAACTTCACTGGGTGACACTATTTGAGAGTAGGAGCACAGAAGAATGGGAAGAAGATGACTGATAAGAGAGGAAATAAGACATGCTTAAGTGGTTTAATAGGTCAGAAGATTTGATTGAAAAGAGTCAGGGTGTAGGTGTTTTATGTGTGTATATATATGTATATAAATTCTATATGTTTGTATGTGCCACACAAGCATAAATGAGATTGATATTTGTCTCTCACCCATTTGTTTTTGTAATCACATTAAGAAAACACTACAAATTAGTGTTCAAAATATGAAACTGATAGTAAAGGAGTCTGTCCAGAATCTATTAAAACATGATGGAGATTTGGCATCAAATGATACTCCACAAACTAAAACAAACAAACAAACAAAAAAAATCCCACCAAAAATCAACCAACCAACCAACCAAACACAAAAAAACCCCAAAACAAAACAAAAACCCCCAAAACAAAAACCAAAAGCCCTCGCAGTTTTTCCCATAGTTTAAGTTTGAAAAAAGCCAAACTGTAAATAAAATACCAAAGAAAAAGTTGACAAAAAAAGCCAACCCTTTTTGGCGAGCTGGAAATGGCCTTATTGTCTTCAGTGAGCTCTGCTGCCTGCTCGGTACTGTAATGAATCAAGTCACTTACTGTGGCACCTCAGTATGGGCTTGCATAAACTCACTTATTGTTGAAAACTGTAACCTTCATATTTACCAATGCCCAGATAAGAAAATAGATCCCATTGGAGCTAAAACCATGTTGAAATTAGTTTATATTTTGTATTAAGAAATTATTGTACATCTGCCCGAGTTGTAGAATTCTAGAGTTGTTTTTATTTTCTGTGGTATTAATGATACACACACACACACATAACAGTGAGCTGAGTGCGTCAAGTTCCTGCCAGAATCTCTTCAGGAGTCTGAAAACACAAGCATGTAGAAACTGTGATAAGGATTTTGGTACATATTCAATTTCTTTCATTGTTTTTATTTGCTATCTGCTGTATTAGTGGGTGGATGGGACTCCCTTTCCTGCAGAAATAAGGCATGTAAATACATGGAAGAGGTGAATGAATTGCCCAGATGCATTTTTTTTTTTAACTGCTGACCTCACAAATTGACTTTGGGATCTGAAAATCTAGATAAACCTCTGTTCTTAATAGCTTTTCTGCAGACCAAATAATGCTTTCATTTACACCTGTGCAACTGCATTAGCCAGCTGGCAGCTGGGGCAGAGCGAGTTGGAACAGGCTGTTTATGGACAGAGCGTGTTTGATAATGAATCAGTGAGAGGCAATAAACCCAGACCCTTGCTGGTGTTTTATAGTTCCTCGCAGAGCACAGCCACACAGCCCAGTGGTTCAGCTGCTCCTGGCTCTCTCCTCGTCTTGTCTGACATCAGTGGCATCCTGTGCAGATGGTGGTTGTAAAACGGAGTGAGGGCAGAAGGACCAAGCCTGGAGCTGGGAGATGTGTGAGGGGACAGGGCTGGGGTTAAAGCCTCCCTGGTCACCCCTTGCTGCCCTCCTCTTTGTGTCTGAATTCATTGGAACAGCAAGTGAGCACCACTGGGGGAAGGGCCATTGTGTGGAGTTTGAGAAGTCCAAAGGAAATGTGTTAGCTGGATCTGGTGGGCTGGAGGAGGGCAGGGAAGAAGCCGTGACTGGTGTGCTGCTGCTGCTGCTGCAGGCCTAGTTCTCAAAATATATTAAACAGTGTTGTGAGGAATAGGCTGATGGATGGATGGAGGATGGCAGCAGGTTCCACCACAACTGCCACCTCCCCTTTCAGCTGTTCTGGCCAGAGAACACAGCCCAGAGAGGGCTCCAGCTGTCCCTGTAGGACCAAGTAGGGGAAAGTTTTGCTCTGTGATGCTGCACTGGGGGTGAAGCAAATCAGTGTGAGCAAAACTCGAGTTCGCTTCCAGATTCTGGTAATCCTGTGTGAAATTCCAGGGGGTGTTTTTGTGAGTCTTGATGTTTTCATCACACTGCATCCTCTATACCCCCACATACCCAGGAACAGGAAAAGTCACTTAAATGGGCAAACCACTCCCTGGCCCACTTCTCCCCTCACCTCTTCCTTCCTGCCAGGGGGTTTATGCGGGTGCTTCAGAGGCTTGGGCTGTGATACCACACTGGCTGTGGAATGCATAATATGGAAATCATCTTTCCACACTCTTATTTCTCACAAAATGACCAGGCCCTTTGTAAGATGACATGCCAGGAGTGCCGACTGTAGGTGGTGGCACGGTGGTGTGAAATTTCAGATAGAGCTTTGCCAGGGTTGAAAGATGGTAACAGGAGCTTGTGATTGAGGAGAGCTGAGCGATGGTGAGTGGAGGCACCTTTGATTGTGAGAGTGCATTTGTGTTCAAAATGAATGCTTTAGAAATGCATTCAGAGAGCATCAGTTGTGTTTGCATACCAGGATTGACGATGAATCCTAAATTCAGTATGAAGATAATTCAGATCATCTCCAGTATCCATTTTCTGCTGATGGAGATTATGGTGCTTAAGAAAAAAAAAACACTTTCAAGAAGTCGAAAATATAAATGGTGCTAAACTAATGGGATCAAATTCATTACATTGAGCCTAATTGCAACTTCATGGCTCCAGATTTATTCCAGTGTAATTCTGTTAATATCAAAACTAGAGTAACAAAGTGATGAGTCAGGTCTATTGTTTGTGAATCTCGCCTAGAGATCATTAGCTTGTATACAATTGCATTAAAATTTAAATGACATGCTGCTGTCATTTTTTCGCTTGGTTTGAGAACATCTGCATATGTTGGAGCCTCTGGGTAACTTAAATTAAAGCAGTTGAGAAAATGTCGTAAAACAATGATATGAGGAATGTAGTCAAATATTAATTGTCTTAAGCAGCTCAGCACAATCTGCGTTAATGTAAGTAGGAGAGTCATGAGTTTTGTTGCCCTGTCAATATGGTGAAGCTTTGAAGAAAGCTGCAGTGGGGTGCAATGTGATGCAGAAGATGCTTTGAATCAATTTAATTGCTAACTAGGATAAATAACTTCAGTATAATACTAAACAGCCATACAGAAAACTATTGTGAGAGGTTCCAGCTGAGAATGGGAGTTGTAAGCAATGGAAATCTTGCATGAGCATGTGTTATTTCAGTATGGCAGTATGTAGAAATTCTGGTGAGGCTCCAGCATGCTGGGAACAGTACAAGAAAAGATGACAGGGTGTGTACTCCACGGTTCCACACAATGAATATGTCATACAAAATGCAACAGGCAGATAAAAGAGCCCAGTGGGAGAAGGGCAGATGGGACAGTCAGGCAACCAGATACACACCCAGTTCAGCACATAGTGCCAAATTTTGGGGGTATGTGTGCTTCTCATTCATTCTCTCCCTCACTCGTCCTTGATTAGCTAACCCAAAATAAAAAATGTGTTTAAGAACAGCTGTGAAAACTTACAGTTTTGAATTTGAGAATGTTTTTTAATCAGTATGATTAGGTTTCCCACCAAGAAATCTCATCTGCTGTCATATTATTAAGGCAGAAATAATGTGTCAATGAACTGAAGGATAGCGAGAGGTTCACCAAAAATATCTTTGATTTCCTGCCCCCCTTCCCTGGGCAATAAGGACTTGTTCACAGCCATAAAGATTGTTTCAGGTGTGTACCTATGCATGGTGTATTATATGCCCACTTTTGAAGCACATCTCATGAAGAGATAAAATGCAAGGAATTGTTTCAGCATGTTCCAGTCACCACACTGCTCACAGTGTGCGGGTGCCTCTTGCAATATTTGTCTGCATTGGTTTGTCCTTGAATCCTGAACTTTCCTTCAACTTTTTCTGTGATTACTTTGTCTATAAATCTGTCCATACTGAACAACATGGTCTTTGAACTCCAGTGCATCTATTCAGTGAAATTCTCATGCAAGCTTTAATCTTCTCTCACCTTGATATATTTTAACTTCCCTCTTTATGGCCTGGCACACAAGCTGAATTTAATGGTGATAAATGTGTTTCTAAGATTAAAAGCTATAAAGTATGTGTTACAGATTAATCTAAGCCAAATCTTCATTCCCAGCGTGGTGCACTTGGGGAAGTTCGAGCAGGGAGCAGCTCAGGAGCCAGTGGTTGTAGCTGAGGCTGTTCTCTGATGTCAAGCACTTGGTTTTGTTTGTTGGTTTTAAAGAGCGTGCATTTGTGTTGGGTGTCTTTGCTACTATGGAGCATTTAGATCATCGCTGAAGTAACTGTCCCAATTTACCTTTGCACCGTGTTCAAGAGTTGTTTTGTGGAAGTATCTGAGGGGAGGAGAACAACAAACAAATCAAGGCTAGAAAGTAAATCTTTCCAGCCCATCCTCCCTATTTGCAGCTTCCCGATGCCAACAGGGAATGAAATCATACGTGCCCTTCCCCTTTCAGAAGGGAAGTTGCCACCATTCCTGCTCGTGCTCTTTGTCAGCATGCAAATTTATCAAGATATAGCAAAACCAGCTTATTACACAGCTTTTCTCCTTTTTTAAAAAAGCCATTTTTTTGCTGCTGTTTTGCAGCTTCTGAATTAGGTAGAGCACTACAATTTAATAATGTGTAGATTGTAGAAATAGTGTGTTAAAACGTTTTAAAATATGAGTCATACCTGTGTGTTTTGTTTTGGTTTCTTTTTTTGCTGTTGTTGTTGCTGGAAATTGAATTACGGTGATGCAATATGTGCATTTAAGCAGTTGTAATTCAGAAAAATGAAGGTTTTCAGGTGAGTTTCCATAGTGAAGTTTGCTTGTAGATTTGGCCTGGGCCAGACTTTTTATTGTTCCTGTTCTTCATATTAATATGTGGGTGTAGGGCCCTTTTGGATGGATCATAAACCCACCTAGAGGGTGAGAACTGAAGACCACATGGAGTCTCTCAGAGGAGGGTTTCTGCAGGTATTTGTGTATGGTATATATGTGTATGATATGTGTGTGTATGACTCCATACATACACACAGCCTTCCTATAAATGTACACAAATTACTTTTTTAGGAAGAACACTCCTCTAACCAATATGATTTTAAAAAAAGAGTGTAGGCCTATGCTGAAGCCTACTAAATTGAAATGTTTGGGAATAAATTTTAAGCCTGTGTTGAATTTCTTGAATTTGGGCGTGTGCTCTGGTGCTCGTGAGTCAGGACCAGTTGTCTGAGTCTCGTGAATTCCTCGTAGGTGATTGCAAACACTGAAATGCAAAAAAGAAATTGCGTGGAGCTCTGCATTTGTGCTCAAAGGACAGATTCTTCATCGAACCCCTAACAAGAGGCGACTGGCTTTGGGGATTGGTTTTCGTTTGTTTTCATTCTGTTCTGCTTTTCAAACCTTTTCCTCTCAAGAAAGCACAGCTGGAGAGCATTAACTGAAAACAAATGATGCTGCAGAATATCTGCCTGTTCATTGCTGCTTTTTCAGCTTAATTCTGCTAAATGATGCTTGATTGAAGTTTTAAACTGTGCCTAACTGCATTTAACACTTAAAAGCCAAAGGTATCTGTAAACCAATCCTCCCGGCCCGGCCCAAACGCGCAGAGGAGGAGGCTGAGAGGGGCGGGGGGGAGGTTACCCCTGAGTCCTTCTCTCTGTCCAAGCTTTCTTGCCATCCCTTCTCCCTTTCACGTATTTAATTTCAAGTACCGAATTTTTGTGGGATGCGGGTTCGCTCAGATACAGGGCGGTGTTTGTGTCGGGTTTGTATTTTCACTTCCCCACCCTGCCCCGCTAAAAGCAAGGTGCCGGTGCGGGCAAGCACAAAGCTTTATTTGTCCCGGCGGACAACTGCCGGAGGCGGCGGCTGTTCGCCAGCCCTGCCTGAGAACGCCCCACCGCACCATCCGCCGCCCGTTCCGCCTTCGAAGGAGCGGGGGCGATCCCTTCCAGCTGCCTGTGAACCCGCTGCCGGGGGGGAAGCGCTGTCAGAGGGGCTCACGGGGGACGCGGGGACACGGCCTCGCTGCAGAGCCAGCCTGAGAGTGGCGATGGTCCTGCCAGAGCCCACGGCTCTCGGAGAGATGGACACCGAGTTAGAGAAACGCGGCAACGCTCTCCCGAAAAAAACCGAAGCGTTCCCCCTCTTGAATTGCAGGATTCTTGAGAGAGGTGGTTGCTCCGGATCGCCTGAGCCGTAATTAAAATGTGATATTGTAAGGTGCTCCATTCGTGTTTGCTGGGTTAGGCTGCAGAGCTTGAAGACATCTGTAGGAAAAATAGATAGGTGATTTCTTTTATCCTGTTAATCCTTTAAGGGTGGGACTCAGGCTGTTAGGAGATTTATTAGCATTTTTTATGACTGGTCATAGCCCGTGTTCTCTAATATATTTTTTGCAATTTCCTTTCTCTAGATTGTGCCGTTTAAGGAACACAACTCAAATTTTCCATCAGTTGCATCAGGGAAGCCATAAATATGTCACAGGGGGTGTATTTATGCACCGTATTATGCGGGGGAAAGAATTTGACCGGTACTGCGTAAAATTAAAACAATAATTAAGCGTTGGCAGAAAGGTTGGAAGGAAAACTCCTGGCTTACATATATTTGTATGTTTATGGTATGTGATAATTAAATGGCAGTTACGAATTCCTGTATACCCTAAATCACCTTAATGGAAACACTTGGGCCATGTTACCTCTCAGCAAGTGTCTTAATACTTGGAGGAAGGGTGAAAATTCAGGAAAAAGGGTGGGACTCAGGTGTCCTGGTAGGGGCAGAAGATTGTCCATGAGATCAGGTAGATGTCAGGTAGCTGAGTGGTGACAAGCTGTGCAGAGAGCTCTCCCTTCCCACCTGGTTATGGGGGGCCATATGGGAGGCACAGCGTAGGTCTGTTGTCTCATGTCCATATTGGATCTCTTTCCGTGGCAAAGAGTCAGTCTTTTGGGGACATCATCATTCTAAAAATCGTGATGATCGTGGATCTTGGGAAAGTATGAGATAGAAATGGAGCAATGAAAAGCAGTGCAGGACAGGAACCGGGGTGCTGCTGACTTCTGGGTGGAAAGAGGAGAGGGCGGGAAGGGGAACTGGGCAATAGCCACAGAGTACATAAAACACAGAAAACCCCATGCCCCTTATGATATGAACAGAGGCTTCATGCATTTCCCTTCTTTACGGACTTCTCTGTGCACCAGGGATGTCCTGCTTCTGCAAGAGGTTCCTCTGTTTCCCATTCTTGAGAGGGTGCCCCTTCACCTCAGAAACCAGCTGGCTCTTCCCTCCTGGCACTGTTGTTCTCAGCCCAGCAAAGTTAGGGCTGGAGACATGTCCTCCACTTATTTAATTATGTGCGGTCCCGTCTCTGTCTTGTAACACTGTATTTTTTATTTTTTTTTTAATCTGACTTTAAAGCTGCCGTTCAGCAGTTGGAAACAGTAACATGCATCACTGAATATAAGTTCTTTTTAAGAAGTCTAAGGCCAAAAGTATCAAAACATAAGGTAGCTTGGTGTCTACAAAAATCCTAAAAACTTTCTTAATTTTTGGTGGTGTCGATTCACAAAAACTTTGTCTTTCATCCAGCTTTAATTTTACTTTGTGGTTTTTTTGGTTTTTTTTCCCCCCCACGGGACATCTTTGCTTTCACAACATGAGATAAAACCATATTCTTCATAGATTAATAAAAGCCATGAACATGATGTGATGGTAGAGCTTTAAAAATTTATTTTTAAAAAATAGTATTGTCGTTTGGCACATAACTGTTGTGTGCTAAAAGCTGCTCTTTTGCATGAGCCTTATGTAACATTGCAGTTAATAACATTTAGTGTTATCGGATGCTAAATGACTTTATCTCAACTACAAAAGCCTGTTTACAGAGATGAGGCAGCCTTGCTGGAGTGCCAGACTGTTAAATAACTACAGGTTGCCAAAACTAAATGAACTTTTCAGCTGGTAATGATGTGCTAATTGCTCTTGCAGATGTATGTATGTATGTATTGGAGAAATGCTCACAAGCAAAGGGTTGTGTCTCTTGACAAACATTTCTTTGCCTTTGTCCTGAAACCGGCAGTGACACCATTAGATGAATATATCTAGGTAAATAAGCACAGCTTTTTGTTTTATTAATAGCTGCATAGTTACTAAATAGCTATTTTAATTAAGTTCATTAACCAAGTATCTGTTTAAGTTATTTTGAAGCTACTAGCTTTTATGTTAAATGGCTGTTTAAGCTATATTGTACCCCACTTGGTGAAATGCAGCTCTAGGTGAGAAGAGCAGCTGTGGTTGTGTCATAACCAGCTACCAAATACGACTGTAGTGTAGGGAAAGGAAGGTTTGTGATGGAGTACCCAACCTGTCACCTTGGTGGGCCTGTGCAGACACACTGCTGAGACGGAGGGGAAGCAAAGCTCTGTTTGGTTTTTTTGTGTGTGGGCCTTCTTGTAAACTATTGGTACAAAATTGGGAGACACCGGATTTAAACTCTGACACGTCAGTTATGCCTTTTTTTTTATTATTCTTTTTAAATTATTATTATTTTTCTCTTGAAAAAACAATTTTCTGTAACGTGGCAGTTATGAGGAACTACCTGTGGGTGAAGAGGTCTTACAGTAAACTTTAAATGAGAAGATGATTCCTTAAAGTATGTTCAGAAAGGTGTTGGCCCAGGCTTAGAGCGTGTGTTACCCAGAAGCTGCACTTTCCTGAGTGCTCCTGGATCCTGAGAGGAAGCACTGGGTTTCCTGTGCAGAGCTTGCTCCCTTGCCCTGGAGTGTCTCACTTAGCATTTCTTAGCCTGGTTGGGAATGTAGTACAAAGAGCCATTCTTGTGAATCATGTTTTCTTTGCAATTTTGCATTCCAGCTCAGCAATTCATTCCTCCTCTTTCTAATGGCAAGCACATTACTGGGGTTCACAT
Source organism: Oxyruncus cristatus (assembly GCA_013399855.1). NCBI lineage: Eukaryota > Metazoa > Chordata > Aves > Passeriformes > Cotingidae > Oxyruncus > Oxyruncus cristatus. Next base: position 1,465,556 of record VXAY01003150.1, read on the forward strand.
AACTTTAAAAAAAATGGTTAGTTCACGTTCTTCTGTGGGGTTTGAATGCTCCAGTTCCATTCCATTGGGAGTTATTCTAAAAATACAACTCTTAGTATGCCTGATATGCATTATAAGTAGTGAGATGTTCTGACAGTTAATATCCCCGAATTAAAAAGTTTTTCAAAGGTAAATATTTAATGTTGTGAAAGAAAGACTTTTTCAGTAGTCAGGCTTGTCTTCAGAGAAATCATGTTTCCATCCCGTGCATTATTAAGAGTCTTCTAAACATTATTTGTGTAATCTTAAATGAAAATCATATTTTGCAAATACTGTTTTGAACATTTGAATGTGCTATAGGGTGTTTTGTATACGTCAAGTCTGTGTGTCATGCAGGGTGCACAGCATCGAACACTCAGGTCTGACCATTCCTTTCCTCTCTGAAAGGACCGAGTTAACTTGTGGTTCTTTCATTTCTGACCCAATTTTCCTGAAAACCTGGTGGTGTTTGCACAGTGTGGGAGAGACGGTTCAGCCGTTCCAGGAGATGATGAGCAGCCTCTTTGCAGCGGGCCATTTGCTCGCAGGCACGCTGTGCTCTGCTGGCATCGCCCCCGTTCCCTCTCCCCGAGCTCCGGGGCGGGAAATGCCTCCGCAGCTGGTGAATCCACGGGAGCTGCGGGGAGGGCGCGGCGGGCTCGGGGCTTGGAACCCGGCGGCAATGCCAGGTATCGGCACCGGAGGGGTGCTAAAAGCATCTCTGCAGTTACCACTGGGCTGCAGGGCGGTGGGGTCTGATGTGTCTTTGCTCTGCCGGTTGCTGAGGTGTGGGATCTGCCGGGACACCTCTGGGCCAGGGCTGGTGTGCTGCAGGAGGGTGCACGGCTGGGTGTGTCGCTCGACTTCAGGGCAAGGTGGAGCTGAAGGATGCACCCCAATGGACGGGATGAGAAGATGTTCCAGCTGCTGTAGAGCCCAGGATCAAAGGTGTACACAGTCTTTGCCCTTACCTCTTCCCCATGGTAATACAAACGCTTCCCCCTGAAACTAACTCAGTATTTAGAACCAACCTTCTGCTTCTTAAAACCCAAATCTTTTGCTAAATGATCCCCCTTTGTGAACTCTGTAGTAAAAATGTGAGAAGCGATGGATGAGGCATGCATGCATTAAGGTACAGACCAAATGTTTATTAACATTTGACTATTCGGTTGGGCTGCCTGAAAACATTTGACTTTCGAGTTAGGCTGCCTGAAAATTGTCAGTCTTTCATTTTAGACTTTTACCTTTGTCCCATAAACTATTTTTAAACCGAGTTTCTTTTCCTGAATTTAATTTTTCTTCAGTTAGGACTATCCACAGCTACATACATGTTTAACTTAAAATGCTATTATTACACTTTTTCCTCAAGTTCTTACAGCCAGCATCCCAGAAAACATAAATTCCATTTAGTATTGTGGGACAGACCTGTTCTAATTTTGTTGTAGGTTTGAACTGCTGTTGAATAGAATAAAAAGAATATATAGTTCAATTTTCATGTTGCAAAACCACATTTAGTATGTGCAATTTAGCAGCTGTTGCAAACACTTGGGGGCATTTTCTTCAGCATTTGAAAATTCCCTGTAGCAGTGAGACAGGAGATATTCATTTAGCATTTCAAGCTTGAAAAATAATTTAACCTTTCCTTAAATTGTGTTTTGAAGTTTGGGATTAACTCTATGCCTGGCTGCACAGATGGCTACATTCTACATATTCCTTTGTCTAGGAAAAAAAAAAGAGACCACATGGTCAGTTAGTGGCTTTAAACGTTCCTAGTCCTCATTTTACATTGTCTTAATGGGACCACAGAGATTCTGGGAAGATACTCAGAAAATTGTTGCTTGTGGTGTAAGACTTGTAAGATGTGCTGTATTCTGTGTCCTGGAACTCATGAGCTATTTTTGCTCCCGCTTATTAATCCTGGCTAATGAATTTTACTGCTTCATCCCTTAAGATTTAACATTCATAATTCTGGTATGGAAAAAATGAAAACTAAGAGCACCAGTGTATAGAAAATGTTTCTTTATTACTGGAATGTGAGGGCTCTTATTTTGTAGTCTTTTAATAGGCAAAATTATCAATGAGGTGTATTTTTAAGAAGTAGAATCCATATCGAGTCACTGAAGTGGTTATAAGCTAAATAACCTTTTTAGTCTTTCAGAATACTTTTAAGCTTTTTTGCCAGCCACTTTTGGGAAGTATCGTAGTGAACTGTGAACTACACAAATCAATTGGGATTGGGAGAAATGATGGAAAATCCACTAAGTCAGTGGTGTGTCACCAGAGCAGACAATTATAGCATATAGAACCAGTCCTTAATTGGGTGTATTGTGCTTTATAAAAACTTGGGGTTTTTTCAAGTAGATTTTAAAATAATATCAGCTAAAGGATTGCTAGTTTAACATAGAATCATAGAATAGAAACATAGAATGGTTTGGGTTGGAAGGGACCTTAAAGGTTATCTAGTTCCATCCCCCTGCCATGGGGGACACTTTCCACTAGACAAACATAGTTTTTGTAGATCTTCATGTGGCACATAAAAGAAATCTTGACAAAACCACTTAGTGCTGTACAGTGTTGAGAACTTGTAAGAAATCTGTCAGGTGTATAAAAGGGTATCACTGCAATATGGGCAGATGACTCTTTTTTTCTCCATTTGAAAGTACTAGTAAGGTTTTTAAGACTACTACTACTATTTTATAATGTAAAAGGAAGAGTTTCCTATAGTCTTTTTAAGCTGTTACCCTTTTAAACCAGCATGTGCAACTAAATCCATCTGTTTGAAGTTCTTGAAGAGCGCTGTAACTGGTAGGATACTTTACGGCTTTATTGCAGTTTCTGCAACAAAAGGACTTCCATTGTGAACTCTGCAATCACAAAGGTCATTCTTGCTACTATTAGATGGAAATTTTATGGTGTTCCTGCAATTCTGTGTGAGTTTTGCAAGGCCAGGATGGGATATAGGGGTGAGATGGTTTGAGATGCTGTGGCTCACTGTGTTTGAGTCTCCAGCCTTAAGTTCTATCAGCCAGGCATTCCTGACAGATACTTAATTCACTTCTGTTGAATTAAACTTAAGAACATCTGCAGATGTTGTTTATATATTTTGAGGGTGTTTGTATATATACGTAGGAGAACATGCACCCTGCCTTCCAGTCAGTCCAATCCTCCTCCCCTAATTTATTCAAGGAGGAAAAAATTACATTTCCTCTAGATTTTTGAGGTTGTTTTGTTTAGTATTTTTTTTTCCAATGAACTTCCTAGAAAGAAAGACTAAGAGAGTTTTGTAGGAAAAGCACTGTTGGCTGAGAATTCTGGGTACCCTTAAGTAGCATTTCCAGTTCTAAGATGCAGAAGGAGCTGGTATGTGAAGGTCAGAAGTTGCCAGCATAGTTCGTGTTAACACGACGTGATGAATGTTGTGTTACAAACTCTAGAAACTCTTTGTCTTGCTTGAAATCTGGAAATGTAGTAACTTCTTATGCTGCGACTTGGTACACCTGAAGAGTGGCTTGGGATTATTATTTTAAATCTCACAGATAAGGAAGCTCAGTCTGAAACTTTGCAGCCCCTTATTATGGATGAAATATATATAGAATTCTGCCTTGGCTTCTATTGATTATCTTCATTGCCTCATGATTATCAGACTTCTCCCAATACCATTACCATCTTTATGACTGTTGGATAGAATACAGAATCTGTGTTAATAAATAAGACATTGCCTGTAAATGGAGATGCTGAAAAATTAACTCTTTCTTTTCTTTCTTCTATTTTTTTCAGCGGAACCCCTGCCTTTAATGGACTTGTGCCGAAGATCAATTCGTTTTGCTCTTGGCAGAGACCGCCTGCATGACATAGAAATTCTACCTTTGCCTCTGTCTCTGAAAAATTATTTACAGTACCAATAAGACGTCTAGAACCCTCTGGCCTCACGTTGGACTACATCAATGCAAATGGCAGAAAATTGTTTACAGCAAAATATAAATCTTTGTGATGGACACTTAAGTGTTATTTAATTTTTAATATATATTTTTTTTTCTGAACCAGTGAAAGCAGATCACTGTGGGGGACTACTAAAGAATGTGAAAACGTTGATTTGATTGAGATTCATGTGTTATCTGTTGCCTGTTGTGTTTACAGTCCTGAAGGCCATTATTCTCATCTCTCATACATTAGTTTATATTTGTTGCCTCTGGTGAATGCCAACAGGAAATCTGACCTGCAAGATCCGCTGTCCTGCAGGACAGAGCATTCTTCAATATTGTGATTTTCTTTTTGTCTCCTACACCTTACCCCAATAAATAAAAATAAATTAGCAAAGGAAAGTTCTTGACCGTAACTTCTGAAAAATATTTAAACCTTGTCTTTTTGGTGCACAGAGTTGCTGGGAGTTTTGAGTGTTCAGCACTCAACGTAATTAGGCCTATAATATCTAAAAGCTCTAAAGTTCAGAGAATGAGATTATTGCTTAGAAGAGGAGTCTGTGGTTTGAAAACGAGAGAGGAAAAAAAAAAAGGGTATATTTGTCAGATCAGTTTTTGGACTTGGTAACAGTAAGGTGCAGTTTGTTGTTTTCAAGACCAAATCTAGTCCCTCCAAACTTCTGCAGTTTATAACAAAGTGTTCACTATCCCAAGAATTTAGGATATTCATATTTTAGAAAGCTTGTCACTTTTTTTATTTGAACAAATTTATAATTTTTATGTGGTATGAACTCTAAGTACTTTGTTTTCTTTTTAATGTATGTGTGTTTATAATGTTTATTTATCTGTTTAGCGTCTGTGGAGTTCTCATTTATAACTGTTTCCCATCATGGGGTGACTGATTTTGTTTTTTTCCCCATCTCCATCTGAAATGTATCAATTTTTCAGGCTCATCCCATTTTTGAAGATGCTGCTTTCTATTTGCGTTTCTTACATGTTTCAAGTTATCTGCCTGATCAGTTATCTAGTTTTTAAACTGGAAGTTGTTGCTATGGCAGAATGTCAAATGTTTAGACTGAGCTGCCTTCAGCATATTTTAATGTGAATTTACTGATGAACGAGGAGAAAATTTCTAATAAAGTCTACTGTCCAAAGTAAAACTCCTATCTCCTTTGATGAAGTGTTAAATAACATAGTACTGCTCGCAGCACAGAGTTGAAGTTCAGTTCCTCCTGCAGCTTTTGTTTCTGCTCGGCACGTCTCTGGGATCACTGCTTTGGTTTGGTGTGTGAGAGACATCACAGACAACATCGTGTCCCTGATTGATCCCACTCACTCTGCACAGAGCTGTACTCTTGCTTTTCACACCATTCTGGTCAGATTCCTCTAAACAAAACCCGAGTTCTGTGCCAAGCTGCGCTTCGGGACTCCTTGCTTTTGAGGTAGGTTGGAGTTTGAGCGCTGTGCGCTGGTGATCCAGGCAAAACCACTGACCCGCAGATGGCTGCCCTGCTCTCCGTCACCCTTGGGAACAGAATTACAGTTCCAGCTGGAAAAGAGAAATGTGAGATAAATGGGATACAGCAACACGAGGAAGAGTGGAAGGGACAAGGGCAAGGTAACACAGGGATGTCAAAAATTAAATAATATTTGCATGTCTCGGTGCAGCTGTGTAAGTTGGTGCCTGCTTCAGCATCATATTACTTTGGGCTGGCTTTCGCTTAAGGTGAGCAGTACATACTGCATTTCTTACCTTTGTCTTGCGAAGGGGAAGAAACTTCAGCTGTTACCTGCATTTCTTACTTTTCCCACTTGCTTTATTTAATTTTAACCTTTTGTGTCAATAGGTAAATAGGAAGAAAGAGCTATAAAGGTATAATAGCTTACACAGAAGTTACAATACAGCTGTGACAAGTGATCTGTCATAAGCAAGGTAAGCAGCTGTTCAGGAATGGCCTGGTAGGCCTTGTTTTTCCACCACTGAAGTTCATTTTAGGTAAGCGTTTCCTAAAATTAGTATTTTCCTGTGTGTAACTATGCTTCATGTTCCTTTGAATAACTGTAGCAACACAAATGTTAAGTGTTGTCTTTTCTGTTCCATCACTTGACCCAAGCCAACAGCTTTTTATTGTTAAAGTGGGAATTGATGTCCTAAGATAAATTAATGGTGCCTCTCTATGTAAATTAACATTTTACAGTAGCATCGGAATTTTAGTTAGTGCCCCTTCTGTGAGGATTCCTCTAAACCAAACATCCTTGTTTTAACTTTTAGTTGTTTTTTTCTAGCGCTTACCTGTCTTCCAGGAGTGCTAGTTTTACAGGAATAATAGTTTTATTCTTTTACTGTTCCCTAATTGCATGTTGTGATTCTGTGGATAATAGATACACTCCTTCATGTGGGATTAGGGCCCTGGCTTTGGGGATCAGAGTGTAGTTTTCTTGGTCCACAGAAGCCTTGTGATGAGAATGCACCATGGAGAACATTCATGATACTTCAGTGTTCTTTCTAACCATCCCTGTGCAGACAGATTCTCTTCCAAGAGGGTTTATAGGGAAAACAGAGTGCCTGTCTGTATTGCTAAGGGTTAGTTAAGCATTGAGGCTGAGCAAGTAGTCAGAGTACCTCTTCACAAAATGTAGCAGAGAGTCTCCTCTCCGTTGGTGAGCTCCAGCCTGGGTGGTATGTCCCTCACATGGATTCTCCAGCCTCACTTTACTGGAATGCAAACGTTGTTTACTGTCTGCTTCAGGAGCGGATTGAGCAATAATTTATAGTGGTGGTGATGCATTGGCTTTTGCCCAAATCAGAGGTCAAACACTAAGTTGTTATCATCCTTCAACCAGTGCAGTTGAAACTTCTCAGTCTCTCTATCCTGGCACCCTAAACGCAGGAAGATACCTACCCAGAGGTCCACTCTAACAGAGAGAATGGTCACTTACTACAAAGCTGTATGACTTCGAGATTTGCTGTGAGACGTCCCTTTTTCATTTTTTTCATTTCCAGCCACTTTTGCCTTTCTTCACATGAAAAAACGTAGACAATAGATGTGATGGTTTTCAGCTTTCTTGTCCCTGTGCCTGAGCAAAAGGAGTGCATCTTTTCTAGACATGATCTGGAAGTGTTCTCATAGCTGGTAAAAGAATGGTAATAGAAACTCTGTAAAGCAAAACACGAGTATTTATTGTAGTATTTGAAGGAGAAGGCCACATGCCTGGGAACTGAAACCAAATTGCAACCCTTGTGATGGGTGTGTGCTAACTAATGCGTTGCAATAGGAAGTATTTCACCTACTCTTTGGCATTTGATTCTTTAATGTGGCCCCTTCCTAGGAAGTATTGAAGGTTCAGAACCCCTTCTGTTAAAACTGTGGTTGAGACTTGTGAAAACATGTATCATAGCTTCTCTTCCTTACTTTCTCAGTATTGCAATTCTTCACCCTTTTGCAACTTGTGTAAGGGAGGGGGCTCAATTTATCCACCTAGAGGTGCTGATTTGGGGATCATGATTCATAGGTGCTATAACTTCAGTGCCACTCTTGGCTTTTAGACTTACTAAAGCTGCAATTTTATAACAACTAAATTTGGAGACAAATTTGAGAAGCCGTTGTCCTTTGGTGTCACACACCCTACTGCTAGGCTGGCAAAGTCTGTGCTATGAAGGCTTTATTTCTTCTTCAGATTGAACCAGTGGGGTTTTACTGAAATGTCTGCGTTCTCATCCAGAGATAATGTACTACAATCTGCTGGGAAATTGCGACGTGTTATTTTAGAACTTCACATGTAGTCTTTCTTGTGTTCAAGTTTTTATATCAACAGATTAACTCAAACTGTTGCTGTTGAGGTAGGACCTAACTTTGCAGCAGCTTCTTAGTGTTCTCTTAAATCTGGGAAAAGCTGTTACAGAAGCAGACATACAAATCACTCGAGTGTTTTTGATAGTTATAAAAGAGCAGCAAGCCAGAAATGCTATAAAATTCCCTTCTCATCTCCATCGCAGTTGGTATTGTTAAACTGTAACCATATGTTCTCATGTCAGTGAGCAGCAATCGCTGCACAGCCAGCCCTGTATCAGATCCAGCAGTGCTCGTTCAGGTACAGTTCCCACTGACATCAGCGGGAGATCTGCCTGAGTCAGCACTGCTGCTCTTGGTTCCCATGTAAAGATCTCCAAACATTTCCAATACATTGTATTGAGCGATACTTTATCACATGTAAGCAATGTCAAGCAGATGGTTTCTGCAGCAGTTTTTCTAATTTGGCAAAACGTGCTGGCAAGTGGAGTTAGGTGAACATTGTGAGAAAGTTGAATGAAAAAATGCATCTAGTTGAGGCTGAGAGCAGTATTCAAAGGGGAAGCCAGACTTCTTGGCTCCTTGATGGTGATTTTCAAAAGCTTTTTCATTTATAAACCTTTCGAATCTCTCAGTGGTTTTTATTCTGTATACTTAAAGGAATGTAGGACCTTCATGCATTCCTGTTTATCTCACAGAAGAATGTCTGGTGATCGTGAAGTGGAAATCCTTTGTTTGCTTGATTCAAAAAGACAGCAAAAGAACTCTTCCCTCCATGGGAAATGCTCTCTGGAGACATGGAGCCATGGGAAATATTCAACATGCATCAGCCTGGATGCCCCCCCATCCCCCTTTTTCTTTTCTTGAGGTAGCAACTGTTCCTTGGTGTGTTCTGCAGGCAGTGGCGAAAATAAAAATGGTTTGAAGCATCTGCTACAAAGGAGAACACCCTGCTGAACATATGTTAAAGCAAATTTGAATGTACTATGGTGGGGGCAGAGGACAAAGAAGCAGAGCTCAGGAGAATAGTACTTCCCTAAGGGTTTGCCTTATTTTCTTATTTTTAGCCCCATTATAGAGTACAAGTAAATGTAGAGGGGGAAAAAAGAAAAAAGAAAATTTTTATGCTTCCACCACCACCAGGTGTTTAGTATTGATGTGTAAAGTTTAAGCAACAGCATCCTCTTTGCCACTAGACCTCTGTTGCACAGCCTTAACATCCCAAAGCTCTACCACTGACTGTACTTCAGGAGCCTCCAAAGGTCTCTGGGCTCTGCAGTTGTATGAAATAACGCCCTATTGCACATATTGTCCCATCAGAACCTAATGAGTTCACTTGCAGGCAAGGAGCACCGCTGCTCTGTGGTTATTGCTATGGCTGCAGGAACATATGGGGGTACCCAAAGGAGCTCACACACTTGCCAAAGAGAAGGCAGGACTTGGCAGAGCCGAGCTCAGTGTGGGGCAGTGCCTGAGCCCAGCAGCAGCACCAGCATATCTGCAGCCATTAATACGTGGCTGAGCTTAAACAGGCCCACGTTGCAATTGGGAGGCATCTTTGCAAGTCCTGTTTGAATAGGTGTCAGGATCAGACACTTGTAGTTTCATTTATGTAGCTGTGGAAATCTGTAAGTTATTTAGCCTCTAATCTCTCCGGGTGACAGCAGATGTAAAAGTAGAGCTCATGTTTTTAATAAATTTAAAGTATTTAGGGGTGCTTACAGTTGGGACAGAGATGTTCTCGGAGTTTAATGGGCTGTTTCTCTGGCTTTGGAAAGCTGCAGCACAAAAGGCAGGTGTCTGCAGACTTCTAAGGAAAAGGAAACAAAACACACAAATGAGCTGGTATTTCTGCCAGTTCTCATGTACAACAGCTCCCACTGACAGTTTTGAATTGCAGTCATAAGCCAGCATCATAGAGGCACTTAGTTGAGATCAGTATCTTTTTGGTGTTGCCTGGATCAGTTTCCTCCCTATTTATCTATTTTTAAGAAGAAAATAGTATTAAATAAGGTTACTCAAATTGCAAGCTTAACTTGAAAATGCAGTCTTCTAATGAATAAAATGTTTATATCCCACTTAAGACTTGATTGACAGAGACACAAGTAACTGCTGCACACATACCTGGGAAACAAGTCATGTTTTTAATGGCAAAATGGTTCAGCCTTTTCTCATTTTACTGAGAAAATCAGTTTGGCAAGTGCATTGCTTCTCATGTAGCAAAATGTGGACAGCTCTAAGGCATGGGGCCAGAATTTCAATATAGGCATTTGGAAGTGACTTCTCAAGCACAAGTAAAAGTGCCTGTGGCATTATTTTGGGGTCTGAAGTTTTACTTTATTGGTAGAAAACTTTTAACTGCATGTCATTCTTGGGAGTTAATAAGATATGGATACTTCTAAGTATTCCATCAGGGCTTATCTAGAGATGAAACAAACCAAAACCAAACTCTCACCCCCAATTTAATCTACTCAGGTAAACTTGGCCTGGCATCAGGTGCTTCTATCAAAGTGTTTCCCAAGTCCTACCATCTAATTGCATAAATAAACCTCCGTTGGAAAAACCCACCTAAAAGAGGAAAGGATGTTTTGAGTATTAAACTGGCCTCCAGAAGTTCTGAGATGATATCAAGGTTGTGCCAGAAACTCTTACGTCCTCTATTATTTGCCGATTCCCTGCCAGCCCTGCCTCAATCATTTCCTGTGTGCATCTAAGACAGCCAGGATTCTTCTTCCATCTGTAACACCCAGTGTGTGTGTAGGCTCTAATTCCTTTGTAGGACCATTTATATCGAATACTCTGATTACTTCAGTAGTTCAACTCTAATGCAGATAACATCTCTACGTGCATAGGTACTGTTTGGTTTATTATTTACTTGGTGGTTTGTTTGTGGGTGGCATAGCAGAACAAGGACTTCTCTTTCCACGACAGAAGTTAGGTAGGAGCAGCCTCATTTCTGGCCTTGGCTTGCTCGTGGGTAGCAGGACTCAGCTGTGAGAGGACAACATCAAACTTGTCTCTCTCAGAAAACTTGCACCGCCGCATATGGGGCTTTGTGTGCGAGAAACTAATGTTGCCCATAACCCAGTTTAGTTTCCATGGGTCTGACACAGGAAGTCTGACAACAGCCAGAATGTTCCCCTTTGGTAGAAAGGCTGAACCTCTTGTAGACAGGGGCAATTTAACCCAGCAGCTGCCTCCTAGTCTCTAATAAAGACTGATGTAAGCCCTGAAACATGGCTCTGTAATTTTTCCAATTTTTCTCTGACCCTAAATTTTCATGATACAAATGAAACATCCCGTTCATTTATTCATTGTTTTTGATCTTGCTGCATCTTTTACCTCGCTGGCATTTGAGGCTCGGACTGTGTTTCCCAAGCTAAACTTCATGAAAATCCAGTAGCTTGGAAAATGTTGGTATTTTCCAGTGGCAGTGTGTTCCATGCCATGTTTGGAAGAAAGTGTTTCTTTTTTTTTCTTTTAAAGGAAATTTCATTCTTTTGCTCACCATCCATGTTGAAGAGAGCAGCTTTATTGTTGAACTTAACTGTTCATGACTCCAAGAGTCTACTCAAAAGGATGTTGAGACGTCATTTTAGTGTAGAACTGACCACATTTGTTTTTGATTTTATAACTGTCCAGTTATTAAGTCCAGTGCCCCCAGATTGCACTGCCTTATTCTGCACAAATACAGGAAGACACAAGAGACCACTGCTACCTTTCAGTTTGCAGTTGATACACCTTTTGTCTTGTGTGTTTGCCTTTTATATGCAATTTCTCTTGACTCTTCTACTGGGACCTTGCTCTGGGAAAACCAAAGCCTTCAGTGAGACTAGTTTAATTTGTCTTCTCAGGAGGATCAGAAGTATTTAAGGTAAGTATTTGTTCTAGATCAAAGTTCTTTGACTTGTCACAGGAGCATTGCAGAAGATTGGAATAAATATAAATTTTAATATTAGAGCAGCTTAATATTGAGCTTTAATATTCCACACTTCAGTTCCTCTCATCTCTAACTCTCCTGCATTAGGGAATGTTACACACAGCTTTGCTATCGGTGATACACTGACCTAAACATAAAATAAATAAATCCGTGGTTGTAATTCAGAAACTTCCTCCTCTCTGAGAACCGTGACCTCCAGCTTCCTGCTGAATCTGGAAAAGAGAGATCCATTACTTGGTATTCCCATCCCCCACAGAAGTGGGACCAAATGTTTTTAGTTGTCAAATAACAGGTGATAAATGGACAGCTGTGATAGAAACCTCTCCTAGGACATTGTGTCTTCTGCACTGAAAGGTGATTTTTTTTTTTTCTTAAAAAGTTTACCTTTCCAGAAAGATCTAAACATTTATCTTCTAAATGTGTGCATCCCATTGGGCATAAGGAGATGCTCCTAATCCTTTTGAAATACTAGCCTTTTGGATCAGGGAACTTTGTGACTTGGAAAAAGGAAGGGCACTTTAGACCATACACACTTTTTATTTCTTTGATCTTTAATTGAGGCTTTAAAGTTTTGTTTGATTTCTCGGTTTGGAATTTATTTGTAGAAATATAAAAGTACTCTTTTTTTCCTCTGTGAGTTTCCTTACTGAACCTACAAGTTTTTGTGGTCTTGCTATAATTAAAGAAACTAGAGGGTCAAATGATGTCTTTTATGAGACCAACTGAAATTCAAAAAATAAGATATTTCAGAAATTCTTCTCCACTGAAATACAAACACCAGTTTTCAAAATTAAATTCAGATTAAGAACTGCTTGAACTTGATTCTGCTACACAGAAATTTGAGAGTTGATAAATATACTGAGTCTGTGCCCTATTATAATTTTTCACATTCCTGAACCACCAGCAGTTCCTCTGTGTTGTGACAAACCCGCCTTTCCCCTCTCTAAGAGGAACTAAGGACTTACTGTGTGTTCCCTCTCAGTGTTGCAGGTAAAAACTTCTTTGATGATATAATTGATTAACTTGTGCAGGTTAAACTCGTATCACTAGTTTCAAGCTGTATTTTGCCTTGAGGATCAAAGCCTCAGCTTGCATATCCTGAAAGCTGGTCTGGTTCTTAGAGTATAGCATTAGTCACATTAAAGATATTATCTTTGTGAATTCGATCCTATTTATAGCCTGCAGTAATGATCACACCATCACTTCTACACAGAAGGTAACTAAAAAGAGCAGATGTCATATATTTAATCAAGATCTTTCCCTTTCATGATTTTCCTGTTTAAAGAAAACAAAGATGAATGAGTTCTGAGAATTAAAATTCTCTGCTGTTTGCACAGAGCTTCCTTTTGAATGTTTTTGTAGGCCTACACATGCTCTGCTGTCATGCAGAAACATGGTAGGAGCTTACTATGAATTTCTGTAATGGACTAAAAAGAAGAAGAAGTATTTCCAAAGCTCTCTTTTAAATACAGTAGAGAGGAGAAAAAAGCAGGCAAAGCAAAATTGCTCCTTCTCTGTTTTTACCAGTTAGAAGGCTAATAGTGAATCGGTGGCATAGTGAATTTGAATGCAGTAGTTTTATTCTCTATTCTGCCAGGCATCCCACCAAACACTTCCAGTTCACTTGTCACACAGCTCCCTGGTTTGCCCACAGATCTAAAAAAAGTTGGTTAAAGGCAGTTTTTTTCCTTAGCAGTCAGTCTTGTTCCTGCTAAAGGCACAGACTGAAGTCTTGGCTTCCCTTGGCCTCTGTAGGCCAACCCCACCAACCTGTGTCCATGTTCCTTGGCCCAGAGCTCTCTCTGTGAGTTATGGAAATGGGAGCCCCCACCTACAGGTCCTGGTGAGTGGGGGTAATTTCTGAAAAGGCAATCCTCGCTTTGGGTGGCACAAAAGTAGTATAGAAACAGACAAAACAAATGAAAACGTGGCTGTATTTCCATGCCTCACTTTCCTTCCCATCATCGGCTATGAATAGGGGTTTTTAAAATTAGTTTAGGATGGAGTTTAGGATCCCCTGACATTTGCCTATCGAAGTTTTTAGTTAAAATTGCACTTTTTTTCCCAAGTTTTCACCATCTTAGCTTTTAGACAGAAATTGTGTCTCCTGACAGAGAAGTCTGCCCCCTGTGTTCCTCTCTTATGCTGTCAATTCTTGGAATTTATAAGTTATTTCATAATGACTTGCATTCTTCTGTTCTAGAAAAACTCCTTTGCTCTAATCCTTTTCTGCAAGAAAGCAGCACAAAGCTGTGGCCTCCTGGCTTATCTGGAAGGGGCAGCTACTTGCTCTGTTAGCAGAAGTAGTGTGAAATGGTAAGAAAGAGGCAAATAAGCCAGAATTCAGAAATTATAGAGATGGGTTCTTCAAGTCACAAAACCTACATGTCTTGGCAGGCTAAGCTGGCTGAAAAGTCTGATTTCACTCTTATTAGAACTTGCTAAGCAGTGCATGGGAAACACAGCTCCAGCACATGTCTCCGAGTTCCCCTGTCAAACTTAAAGCAGATTTTCAGCTGCCAGTGGTTCCTAACTCAAGAAATTATAGGCAAGCAAAGCTGCTCTTGGCTACCTGTCACTCTCCCAAGGTCCCTGTGCCAGATGTTTGCTCTCTTTGCAGCACAAGCAGAGCAATGACATCCCAAAACATTGTTATCTGCAATACGCATTAAGCAACACAAAGAAAATCCGTGTCTCTTTGGCAGGCTGTGCTGCTTGCCCTTGCTGGTGAAGGGAGGGACAATGATGAAGATTTTCTGAAGAATGTTTTTTTTTTACATAGCATCCCTGTGGAATAGAAGGGGGAAAGAAATCAGATGTTTTCACAGATTTTTTAGGTCTAGAAGGCACTGTTAGTTCATTTAATAGTTTTAGAAAGAAAGGTCGTAACATCTCGCTTTAGCAAGTCAAAGGCCTTCTATTGGACCACGATGCTCAACTACAACACAATAAATGTGTTTTTCATTAGTCTTTTCTTATTATAACTTGTTCCAGGTAACAACCACGACTAATGCTAAGAATTAAGTTCTTTCCCCCACCTAAAATCATCTACCTGGAGCTGCTAGAGCTGCCAGCCACTGGAGTGGTTCTTGTGTGAAATGCAGGAATGATGCAGCACTCAGTAGTGTCTTGCCAGGCTGACACATACACATTTTAAGTGAGTCCCAGCTTGGTCAGCTTTTGATGATCTACCCATACAGTGAAATATTAAATTCTAAGGAAACATCTCTATTCTTTGATTAAGGACACATCTCTCTGTGCCAGATTCTACTGTTTCCTAAAACTGGTTTTATGAGTCCGTGATCTAAAGCCAGGTGAAAATTCTGTCTCTGGCCCTGTCCCCCACATCATTTTTGGTGTAAGGAACTGATTATCCTTTCTTTCCTTCACTTTCCTTCTTTGTTTTACTTGCCATGGAATTTCTTTGAAAACTCATGTTTTTAGCCGCATGTCTATTGTGACCCACATGTTTCTTTAGCTTCTACTTTCTGAAATAGTCTCTCCTCTCATAATTAAAACCTGATGTCTTACTCTTTGATACGTAACTTTGGCTTTTTCATCACCGTTGTGTTTGAATGGGTCTAATTCTTCAAGTGATCCCAGTTTTTTTTCTGTACAACTGCCCTGTTCTCCCTCGTTATCTGTCACCCCACCAGTCCTTTTGTGGTCTTTAAATCTGATAACCCATGATCTGATATTTGCAACTAAATTGCCAATGAAACTTCAAACAGCAGCGGACTCAACTGGAATAACTTTTCAGTGATGATCACCTGTGGATAATCTCTTTGGGGGTTACCAGCAGTCCGTGCTTATCCACTCGATGTGCACTTGGCTCAGGGTGCTGTCATTTTCTAAAATAAGGCATCGGGTACCAGGTCAAATTATTCACCACAGGAAAAACGGTGCATTCTTTTTGGCAGCTTAAAAAGAAGTTCAAAAGAAGTATGTGAGGGAGAGGTGGAGAAAACTAGTGAATAAAAGTACATAACTGAGGAACAGAACCAAGAGTGAGAAGGTAATGGGGGGGGGGAAGGAGGAAGAGGAGCTTTATTACTAAGTAGAAGTATAGTAAAGTCTCCTGTTGACCCAACCACTTAATGCAGTCATTATGACAATCTGAAAAAAACATTGAGCAGGTTCTTCAAGGCTAACTGGCAAATTCAAAATTGTCTTTTTCTAGCAGTTTGTGGGTTTTTTTAATTTTCAATTAATTTCAGTTGTGCTCTGGCTGTGACTGTGCACTCTCCCATTGTCGGATGCATTGTTTTATTTCTATTCATGTGTGTGATTTCTGACTAAAACAATGAGGCTTTGTCAGTTTGCTTCCATTTGACTATATTTCATGAACATATTTACAACCACTACACCAGAGAGCTAGTATTAGTGTTCCAATTTTGTCCCATCTTTCTCATGTCTTGTATTACCCAGTCTGTAGAGGATATTGGAGGTTGGAAGGATGAACTAAACTAAAGAGTTAATGAATTAGAGAGTTAATGAGCAACGGTTCAGGCAGCATAAACCAGTCTTAAGTTTTGGGTGTAATTTGTCCCTTCAGCCTGGTCACCCTTGTCAGGTCTAAGTAAAAATTGAAGGGAATCGAAGGGAAATCTGCCCTTCAGTTCAGGCCAGGCACAATTTTCCTCTGTCCTTTTCCACACTTGTGTTTAACTTCTTCTCTTCTTCTGGCCGTAACTGCACTGTAGAGGAATGGGAAGTGGGATAATTGTTTTGGTACATTTCATGTTCTTCCTGTATTTTTCCATAGGTGCAAATATATAAAGTGAGGAATCCAGCTTGGGTTGTGGTCAGTAGCATCATCTTCTGACTTTTTTTCCTGAGTGAAATCATGATTTACTGTTAAATAATTCAAACCTTATTCAAATTTCTGGCTAAGAACTGAAGAGATCGTACGATATAGCAAGAGGCCACGAGTTTATTGGGCACATGGCATCAGCTGTCAGCAATTTTAACAACCCACCAGTGTCCACTCAGGCAGACTGACAAATATTTGGGTTTTTCTTTTTTTTTTCTTTTTTCCATTTCTTTTTCTTCTTCTTAGGGTGCCCTTTTCCCATTTCTCTTAAGAGGCTGTGCTGTGATAATTGCGCATTACTAAGTTTTGCCTTACTGCATCAATATTCCGAATTTGCCTTCCTGTTTTGCAGCCCCCTATTCATAAATTCTTGCATCATGATTCATGTCCTGTTATGTTGGTTGCTAAATTAACTCCAAAGAGTGAAGTATAGCATATATTCAGCACTTTTTGCATGGAAAATTTGTGAATGTACTGAGCTGCCTGTCTTGGAAGACTGATGCCAAATGGCTTGTAGTGTACTTTATTGCAGCTCTTCTAGCTGGGTGTTTCAGGTTTCTCATAATTTGAAGCAATAGAAAAGATTGGAAAAGTGTGGCTATTCTATGATCTTACTTTCCCAGGTTTGCTGTCATAAAACACCCTAAGAGCCTGTAGCTGCTGATGAAAAGGGCAATGCAACCTTTTCCTCTGATCCAGTGCAGTGACTGTGCACTGCCTTCCCTGTGCTAGCAGTTGTGTGGCCGTGCAGGCAGCAGAAGAGGAAAAAGTAACTTTTAGCTGTGTCAGCACGTTGGTCTGGCTTGCCCTGTACCAGCGATTGCTGGTGGTGGCACAGAAAGGGGCAGGAGCATGCAGACACAAGCGTGGGTTCTCATGGGTTTAGGTTGAAGATGAAACCACACCTGAAGAAGCAGCGCAAAGGGAAGAAAAACTCATCTTTTGTTCAGATTTACTGTGTCTTGAAAGACTTGTGTGTTGCTTTCATCTCTGTCGCCGTGGACTGCTGCACCCAGCCATCTGCTGTGACCTTTCTGCACGCAGTGCCATGCAACGCAACAGCTGTTCCTCCCTTCCCAGTTTCACCTCTTTTTGTCTTTTATTTTCAAAATTAGCTACTTACAAATAGGAAACATTTTCTTGGTTTTCATCTGCAATTTTTAAAGCTTTCCCTTGTGCTGCTCATCCCATATTCCTCAAGACAGCGGAGTATTTACTGAGCAGCGGGAAGGGCATTAGTTGAGGAATCATGAGATTGCATGTGAAATCCTTTTGATAACGCTAATATTTCATCCCTGCATGTTTTTGTTTTCTTTCTGACTTTTGCTGATCTTAGAAGGTAGGTAGACAGCTGTTACTGGAATATGAGTGGTAGCCCAGTATGTGTTTTTTAGTCTTTCAAATCAATCTTAGCATCAATACTTGACTGTTACCCTGATATAAGTTTTCTTTGCATTTTTTTTTTCTTGAGGTTTTCTCTGTGTTCAGATATTTATAGAATTCCCTCTTTCAGAGAGCTGGTTGGTTTTTTTGGTTTGTTTGTTTTTCCCTCCAGAGTGTTATTGGAAAGCAACTCAAGGTTACTGTTTTAGGCAATTATTCTTATGAGACTTGTGTAGGTCTGTAGGTCACAGTACATTTTAGAGATTTTCCTCAGTTCTAAACCCTTCTTCAGGAAGGTTTTATTTTCAATATTTGCTGAATATTCACCTGATATTGAATGCAGTGGGGGTTTTGTTTGGTTTTTTTAAGGATATTCATCTTGCTGACACTTTGATTTTTAGTCCTTCTGCTTTTAGGGCAAAGTCCTATATAATCTAACAGAAAACCACTATCTTTCTCTAATTTTCTTGAAGAAATGTAAGGGTTTTCTAATCCTCTCCTAGACGTGGTCTGTATTTGACATACAGATGCAGAATCCCTGCTAAGTGCTTTATCTCTGAAATACTGTGAACAGCCAACATGGCCAGGACATCAGCAAGTGATCTCTGATAAAACGTCTCTCTCCTGATGGGGATATTTCTCTTGATGGGGATATTTTGTTTGAATGTTGAGGTAGTTTCTGTGGTGCTCCGGATTCAGTGAAAGCCCACGTGGATTTTCACTGTCTGTACTTTTGGCTTTGTTTTCCTTACACTGCCACTCAGCGGTCAGCAACGTGTCATCAGGAGATTCTGGCTTCTGATAGCTGAAAAATTACTATCCCAAAAGTTCAGCTCTTTGTTTTGGGAATTCTTATTTCACGGTTGGATCACACTAGAACCAAGTCCCAGGGTTCAGAGTAAGCCTTGCTATATCACCAGATGAAACCTCGTTTAACCACAAAGTTTTCAAGCAATGCAATTGAATCCCTTGCCAAGAACTTGCTGCTCTGCTGTAGAGAATGAAGATTGCACTTCCATTTAGAGAAAAGAGAATCAAGGAAGAGGAAAAAAGGTTTGCTTTCATTTTTTAAATTCTTTTCCTATTGCTGCTGTAAAAGCATCTTGAGATTTTTGTCTTACTTAGATGACTCATCTCTCCAAAGGCCAGTAAAGGTGCACCTCATCCTAGCTTGAAGTCATTCTGGTGAAATGAAATAGAAAGGTGTCTAGGAGGAGAACTGAGACACTTTTCATATCCAAAAATATAGACATGTAATTTAGATTACTTGTAATTTAGAATTTAAAAGTATCCTAATTACATTTGGAGCATTGAATACATTTAAATGCGAAGTATTGGTTTACAGGTAGTCATGTCAATTGTAATGCTTCTTAATTTTTTAATGTTTTGATTAAATGAAATGCAAAATGGTGAATGTTTTTGATCACGTAACCATCTGGAAAAATTTGCCCCTCTTTGTTTTCCAGAACCATCTTCCATGTGCATTTGGTATGTAGTAGAGTCTCACAGGATTCTGCAAAACAGATGTAGCAATTCAGAAAAATCACAAATGAGGCACTTTCATCCCTTTCTAGGAATGAGTGAGGAAATCAGTGGAACCTTTCTGTGATCAGCTTTTGAGCTGAATATGCCTGTGTGTTCTCTACAGTTTTCTACAATTATTTTTCTCTTAAGTTTATCTAGACAGCTGCATCTTTCATTTGAATCGCTGTTTTTTGGTTATCTACACCTCATGAAATAATTTTTCAGTCTCCGATTGCATAAAAATGGCATCTTCCAGCATATAAATTATTAGGTAGGTAACTTGGATATCAAACTTAAGTGGCTATAAAATGTTCCTGCAATTAAGGCTGGTTGTGAAAATTAGCACCTGTAAGTGCAGGAGCCTCATCAGACCAGCACAGGAGTAGGGCATATAGCCTCATTAGCCACCACTGAATTGTGCCAGTATTTTTCAATTAGGAAAGTTTATAGATCATAGAATCATAGAATTAACTGGGTTGGAAGAGACCTCCGAGATCATCAAGTCCAACCCTTGATCCAACCCCACTGTGATTACTAGATCATGGCACTCGGTGCCACATCCAGTCTCATCTTAAAAACCTCCAGGGATGCTTGGAGACAGGAAAGTTTAATTTATGAGAAAAGCTGCAGGAATGTCAGAGCTCAGGGGGCAGTTTGAATGCTTCCAGCTGAAGTGTCCTTTACCAGCTGCATTTCACTATGGACTTTGCAGGGTAGGGATGCGAAAGGCTCAGTATCAAATATTTGGGGTCAAATCAGAAGGTAACTTTCTTGCCTCTGTCTTGAAAGCTTAGAAGCATCTGAGGCAAGGAAAGCAGCCCAAAATGACAGTAAATTTATCTCCTTTCTAAAAGGAGAGACATGTTTGAGGAAGTACAGGACAAGTGATGGACATGAAGAACAATGACACCTGACTCTGACCTGGAAGAGAATACAGTTTACTGCAGAAAAATTTGATGTTATTAGTCTTATTTACAGGGTCATCATTAGAGAGGGGAATAAAAAGAAGAAGAAAGGAAGAAAGGATGGTACATTGAATGATACAGAGAAGCAGAGGAGGCAGCACATGGCAGTGGTGTGCACTAGTTGCAACCGCCCTGGGCCGCTGCCATGGAGTGCTGGCTGTTTGACAACAGGAAGGATATTGTCAGGGAGAGCCTGGGATGTTCAGCAGTTAGGACAAAACCCAGTCTCAAAAGAGCAAATTGAAAGAATGTTTTAAAGAAATCCTGCTTTTTTTTTTCTCCCCCGCTAGACAATGCCCTTCAGGGATAAACTGAAAGTTTATGTTTTGAAGGGAGAGGACAAAGCAGGTGGAAGCAGATGGCTTATGGTGGTTACCAATAGAAATGTGAGATGGAATTAAATAGAAAGCTTGGACTACATATTTCCATGCTGAAATAAATGAATACGGCTGCAATTCAGCAAAAGCTTTTCAAAATCATCTCCAAATCCAGCTTTATTCAACAACAGCATAATTATTCAGAGATGCCAACCTGCAAGAGAACAAAACTTAGTCTGCTAAATTACTTGGAAATGTCACAGCATAACATGCAAGTACTGATTCAGGAAGACATCCCTAACAAGCAAAGAGTTTGAACAAGGGTTTATGTCCATTTGTGATTTGGTATTGTTAATGTTGCTTCCATGAGGAATTGATTTTCATAAAGCTTAAGAACATGTTTAATTTTAAAGACATTGAAATGGTCTCTTGAATTAGGACATAGCTTAGCAGAAGGAAACAGCTGAAGCAAATAAGATAAATTGGCTGAAAACATCTAGAAATTGTTTTGCAAGGAACATGGCTGAAAACGAGGAAGATGGTTTTAAACTAAGGTGAAAAGGATTGTGATATCAAGAAAATGTGTTAATTCAACCTTTTTTGCTTTACCTTCTCTTGTGTCATGAGCAGCTATAAAGGAAAAGTCCAGTTTTGCACCTAGGAGACAAGAAATTCATAGTTTCTGAGGACAGTGAGCAGTATGCAGCAGTCTTCGGCAGGAATAACCAACAGAAGAGTGAGTAAGAAAGTGGGGAAGTTTGGTGTCTTATAATGCTGTTAGTGCTCTACACTGAAAACTTTCTTGCCTATTATTCATCCAGATCAGTACAAGCTATCTTCTCTCTAATTCTAGGCTTTCACAGTTCATTAAAATGTGAAGTTAGTCAAGTAAAATAATTCTGTCACCACTCTAACAAATCTCTTAGGTTTGTTGAACACATTTGAAAATAGTCCAGGAGAACAGCTGCATAGGATTAATCATTCTCAGGGCACAGCCTGATTTTTCCAGACCTTTGCATACACTTCACAGTCTCTCAAATGAAAAGCCTATTCCTATTAAAAATCTGAAACCAACAAATCAACAGATAATTTACACAAATTTGCCTTCTTGGCCAAACAAGCAGTTAACAAAAATCTCTGGCAACAAGCTAATAAATTATGACCCTTCTGATCACTGCACCGTCTGATGGCTGTTCCATCCTCGTGTGGAATTAGGCCTGTGTGTGGCAATTGGCATCTCCAGGCCTCCGTGGCTGGTTCTTTGTGTCCTACCTGAGGGTAACCCCAGGTCTGGAGTGTGTTGGGACTGAAAGGTTCCCTGAAGAGGTCTGGGACGTTGTTCCATGGGGTTGTGCAGGAACCACACCCTGCCCCTACTCACCTCGTATCAACTGCAGGAATTCAGCAGGTGTCTGCTGTCTGTGTCCTGCGTTACCAACTGAGTGTTTCTAAGTTCACGCACGTGCCAAAAATAATGGAAGTTGCGATTTATTTTTGTTTAATATATTTTTATTTACTTTAAGTAAGTCTGTAGAACAAGATCTGACACGTAAAGAAGGGTCTCTTTAAGGAAACAGCCCTTGGTCTGGAGCAGTTTGTACTTTTGCAAACAGCTCGTCTCTGAATGCACAAGAGGTCACCTCTTGGCAAGTTACTCTGCTGAGTTTTACGTCATTAAAAATGAGCAGCTCATTTTTTGCCCATGAAGTTGCTGATGGTTTTGGTGCATCCACAAGTAGAGATGATGCACGACAAACTTTTTTGACATTTGAACATTCTACCTACATGAATTCTAATGTTTATTTCATGGAAACATATTCTTATTGGATTATGGTAATAAAGGCCATCTATTGAAGTACACTGAATTTTCAACAGGTGTGAGCAGGGTGGTGATGGACAAAATGAACAAGCATTCAGTGGGACATATTTTCTTTAGAAAGCTGAATTCTAAGTACCTGATGAACCTGGAAGCACAGTGACTTCAATTAAGAACTGGTTGGCTCTTTAGCTTGACAAACACTTTTTGGTGTTTTCTGTAAAGCTAAGGAGCTGGAGAATTAAAAAGAAAAAAGCACCCTGATCACCTGGCAGTGGTGTGGTCTGTTTTTCTGTACTATAATTATTTTAGGAGATATTTAAACTAGAAACATATATGCTCATTTCATGCAGGGCATAAGCCTGCAGTTCCTGGCTATATTCTTAATTGTTTTAATAATTGGATGTGATGGATTTTTCCAGCTTATTTCAAGGACCAGGAAAAAGAAAGATGTCTAAGAAAGAAAGCAGCATGTGAGCATTGCTCAAACAAGCCTGCGAGACTTTTCCAATGGAATCAAAGAACAGCAAGAGATCCCATTAGAATAACTGAACATCCCACATGCCACCCCAGTGATTCTGGGATTCAGTAATCGCAGTGCACCTGGCGCCAGACAGTGTCTGCATTTCCAGAGTGTTTCTCTGGATAAAAATGATCCAACTGTCAAACACTGAGTCTGGAGAGCTGAAGGATGAGCGTGGTACAGTTGGACAAAACACTCCTGTCAGATTATGTTTCTGAAAGAGCAAAGTTTAAAAGGATTCGTCCAAAATAGCCATGCTATTTTTTTTTCAGGACAAAAATAAGCGTAATCATTTTGGGAATAAGTCAAATACTGAGCAGGAGACAACTGCTTATTTTTAGGCATAAGGAGCTGAGATAAAACAGGGTTGCATGAAGCCACATGCAAACACATAAATTATTAAAATCTGTTGCAGCTATTACTCAGATGTTGAGAAGGATGAATTTAAACTTGCATGCAAGGAACTAGGCAGGAATCCTTTAACCCTACTACTGCTGTTTATAGGCTGTGCTCCCTGCTTATGGCTTGTATGTCCGGAAGAGGGATGGAATGCTTGGTGGGTGCTGTTACATGAAATTTGCCTTAATGGGAAGTTGTTTAAGTTAATGAAAATAAATCGTACCACTGCTATCACTAGGGTTTTTTTAAAAGCATTTACTCCAATGTTTTATGAAGAACACTGTTCTGCTTTCCAGCATTGCGCCCTTTGTAACCTGCATCTTGAGTTTCATTATCCCATTATTACAACCTCTGCAGCCCACCATCAAAAGGGTGCCAGTAAAGAGAAAGGATCTTTCGGACAGGGGTACCACTGTTCATTCTGCTGTAGTAATTTTTAGTTTGGGGAGATGAAAGTACTTTTCAAGGTAGTTATATTTATGCTGTGTGGTTAGCAGTATTGAGGCCAGTTGACTTCCCCAGGGTCACAGAAGCAGAGCCAACAAGAGAACAAAAATCTTGTGATAGAAAGCTGTTTCCATGCTGCACTTAGAGCTGCACAGGGCACAGATCTGTGTCACAGGGAACGTTCACGCTGGGAACAACTGGGGACATTCATGCTCTTTTCAAAAAACATTTTATAGCCATAACAGTAAGACAAGAGCAAGAACTCTCACACAGTGTAGTTGATAGGCAGGTTTAAGTTAATTTCCTTTCCTCACTTATTGTTTATTCAAATAAAATCTTTGGCATTTGAAATGAGTGAGAGCTGGAGGCACTGCACTCAAAAGCAAATTGAAATGAATTTCATGTAAAAGAGCACAGAATAAAATATTTTTAAAGGCTGTGCAGATAGGAAAATTTTGGATTAATTTTAAGTTCTAATACATACTAATAAGTTTTAAATGTTCATGACTCAGAACAAGATTACCATAAATAATTTAGACTAGTGTTTGCTAATGTCTGTGGCACTCAGAATATAAATATAAATATACACAAAATTTCATGCAGATATAGTAAGCTTCTTGTCTTACTATACTATTTAGACTATTTACAGCCAGATAATTTATGAGTTGTGGTGTTCTGAGTATGCCTGTAGATTAAATATTCAATACAAGGAGAGAAATAGCTGTGGCAGTAAGAAATAGCAGATTTTTCTCTTAACCTTCCATAGGTGGAATATACATGTCTGTATAATGGAGTCCCTATTCATCTGTTTATATGTTGTTCCATTCCTTCACAAACCAGCCTTTGGTGTTTTGTGGTTTTGGTTTTGTTTTTTTTTTTTTTTTTTTTTTAACCATGAAAATGTGCTGCAGCTCTTTGCCTTGTGAGTTTGAGAGTGCTGCCTGTTTGTGAAAAACTGAACTTATGATCATCCCCACCAGGGTGATCAACAGCCTCACTTTGGCTCTCCAAAATCTAGTCCTCTACTCAGTTTGAGTCATCTACATTCCCCTTTAATCAATGGAAAAAGAAAGATAGTCAAAATGATGGCCTCTTTCACAAACCTAGGTACTGATATTAAAATGTGAATGTTGGATTGTCTTGCGTCATCTGACTGATATTAGTGTATCATGGAGCAAAATGGTCATTGTAGTTTAGTCATTTGTTTAAGATTAAAAGCAATAAGATTAAAAATATATTGTAGGACAGTTCCAATGAGCAATTTTTAGGTCTAGACCCTGTGGTTAGTTGTACTCTCTGTCCCCACCTCAGAGTTATACATGTAAATATTTGAATACAGTCTAACATTGAGCTTTTGCAATTTTAAGGATTCCTAAGGAATTTCTTGCCATCTTGTGTGACACCTGGACCAGAGCCTTAATGGCCCAAGTCTGAAAGTAGGGTGCTTTTGCATATAGCCTGACACACATTTCTGATGTGTGGGCTATATTTAAATCTGAGACATCATATTTGATGGTATTTTAAAAGTAGTTTTGTTAACTTTTTTTGTGTTTAGAGCTAGATATATATTTACTTGTCATGTTAAAGTCTCTGATGTGACAAAGCAAGTCTCTAACACGGATTTCAGCAGGTGTATGGTAAATTATATGTGTGTAAGTTGTCCTATCTAGATTGTTTATGGACTCAGTTTGGTGGAAGAAGTGGAGGTAGAAACTCTGTGTGATCCCATGTTTCTACATAAATCCATTGCTGCCACTTTTCTCTCTCTTTTTTTTCCTTTTGCACCAGAACTATTGCTTTAATTCCTGATTTATGGTAGTTTTTCTTTTCAGAGATGGGTGGCTGCTAGAAGGCAAAGCTGCATTTGTGGGACCCAGCTTCAATTTCTCATTTTACCAGAGGTCTTCAGTGTGACCTTGAGTGACGTAAATCTCACGTGTCCAAAGTGCTTCTGAGCACATGAGCAAATTGGGATCAGTCATGTTGTACTTTACTTCCCTGTCTTCCCCATTTATTCTAAGGAGGTTCTGAAGATAAGTAAACAAAATAAAGGCTTTGTGGTGTATTACTGTCAGGGGAATTACAAGAGTACTTGAGACAGTGAAATTATAGTTCCTTTCTAGACAGCCCTCGACAGAGTCCTCAGCAATTTCCCTCCCAATGTCACTGTGTGTAGTTAATGAGGCTCCTGGAATGCAGAGCAATGAGCTTCATTACTTAAAATTCATGGACACTCTTCAGCTGTAACAGCATCACAAGCCATGAGAGCTGTTGTGAACATTAGCAAAATGCCACTTTCCTCACATCCAGAAAAAGCACATTGGCTATTAGCAGCAATCTGCCCACCTGCCTATGGCTTTAGTGCATAATCCACACAATTCCCTCTCACTGCATTTCAACTGGATGAGACATGACATCCAAGAAAAGGGTATCCTTGGCCCAAGCTGTCAAGTGGAGGCTCAGTATTTGTTAATGAATAAGGGGGGGGGGGGAAGGCTCATTTTTGTACCATGCTCCTGAGTAAAGTTTATGACTGAATTTGAGCAATGGTTCAAATGTTACCTCGAGCAAGCTCTCTTTTCTCTGTCAAAGAATGTAAATCAAACCAGGTATAAAAATTCAAGGGCTCTTGAGAGCACCTACACAACTGGTACAAAATAAAGTAGCGATAAGTAGGCAATCTTTTCTACAAATGTTTTCTTGTAACAGAAAATGCAGGTTTGCTTTGAAGTGAATGCTGAAGTGAATTAAGCAAAACTCTCTCTATTAAAGTCACAGTTAACAATGTGGTTCTTAGGCTCCATTTTTATCTATTTACAACCGTAAGTGAAACAGTTACCAGCCCATCCTTTATCAGGCTGAACATAGAAACACTAAACACAAGTAAATAACGATTTCCTATAGACCTGGTAATTACAGTCCAAAAGAATAGAACATTTTAAGAAAAAAAGGGCAAATCAACAAGTGTTGAAGGAGTAGAAAATAACGATAATTTAAAAAAAAAATTATCTTTCCTTCATTGCTTCCATATCCCTATTGTTACTATTTTCCTCTAATGTGGTACTTATTCTTTGAGGGTATCTGAATGTCATACTCATGAGGTTTTGGTAATGTGTTCATTTCCACAGTAATGTGCTTCATTTTTCTTTCTGTATTACAGAATTAGGCTTCTGGCAGTCTCTGGAGGAACCTCAGGAGTGTAAGTTGGAAACGAATGAAAACTGCACCAGTCACGTTTTACAGCCTTGCCATGAGAGTCAGGCACTTGTGGACTGGGCTCCAGGTTCCAGTGCTGTAGGTACTTGACTTCACACGTGGAGGTAAATCATGGTTGCCTGAGAACATAAAGTCAATCACCTTAATCTGAGTGCCTGAGATCACTGATTTATTTGCAGGAAGTGTCAGAAACATCAGCTGCACTACAGTTTTGTTTATAAAGGTGACAGGTTATCTGAAAGGTGATTTGTGTAGCTTGCTTTAGCTACATTGTATTTTTTCTATCAAATAGGAACAAGTGACTCTGTGTTGACTGCAAAGCACTGCTGTCTAATGGCATCAGACAATGCCACTATCACCCTGTTGCTTCTTTCTGTGACAGAGTCCCACTTGGGCTTACAACTGCTGTGATGACTGAACTGCTTGCTCTCTGATTTGTAATTTTACCTTTCCGTGGTACAGATGAGTTCCCAGTTGTGTGTTGGGCCTGGGATTTTCCGAACAGCAAACACAGCACTTCATTTTGCAATACATTATAATGAGCATGAAACTTGGTGAAAACGGGCGCAATAGCAGCTGCTGCTTGGTACTGACATTTAATTTCAAAGTAATACACAGTCTTTGAACCACTAAGGATGTGTACAAAGTACAGTGGAGACGTCTTGGTAAAACTTATAAAAACCTCGGTACAAACCTCGTCTCACCACCTCTGCAGTGGCACCGGGGAGAAGAAACAGAGTTTTTAACATAATCATCCAATTTGAGCAGCATTCCAGAAGAAAAGGAGAATAACAGCAAGTATTGCGATGCCCTTATAAGTGCTGTGTGCTTTTCTGAAATATTGTGTTTACTCTTGATTTGTGAAATTTTTTCTTTCCATTACTTCAAGGTCGTGGTTAGGAATTTTTTATATATGAGACTCAATTACATGACAGTCCTGGTGAATAGCTAAAAAGAAGGAAAAGGCTCACAGTAGTAGTAGTAGTCACTCTTATGTGCCTTTCTACACACTTGTGAGTTTCTGGTTACTTTCTTCAAATGATACATTTATGCAACAAGTTGCTGCTGTTCTTACAAACCTGTTTTTTTTTCTCCTACCTCACTAGCCTCTCATAACTTCTTAAAAACCCAAGCAACAGCTCTGACACGTTGCGATGCTGCCACCATGTCAGAAACAGAATCAATATACTAAAAATGGTTTCACTGAGAAATTTTGTGTTCAAAATAATCAGTTTGTCCAACTGTGGAGTCTGATAGCACAATGTGTGTTTCTGTGGCAAGGGAGAAGTGCTAATAAAGAGGTATATTTTCTCATGTCACTGAGCAAATGCAGCAGAACTGTTGCCTCATTAGAGCGGTAAAGAAAAAAAGAATGACAAACTCATTTTTTATTTTTCGGAAACGGACAAAGTGAACTATCTTAATGCATAATGCAGTTGGTATTGTGTTAGTTTGAGAAACTGGGAAATTATGAGTACTGGAAAGCATGGCTTTCAGGAAGCAATGTGAATATATGTGAAAACTGGGAAGGCATTTATCCCTTTCTAAAAGTTCACTCAGTTTTTTTGATTGCTAATATAGGATTGGAGGGAGGCATGAGATTGCACTAGAGGGATTTTTAATGGGTTCTAGAAAGCCCAATTTTTTTTTTTTTTTTTTTAAATGCAGTTCCTTAATTTGAGCTGGTTTTATGATTGCATTTCTAATCCGCTAATTATCCCTGCCAAAGAGAACTTGTTCTTTGTAAAAGTCCCCAGATATGTCTCATTGCCTTCTGAACAAGCAAGCTGCTCACTTAAAACAACCCATTTGCCTGATCTAGTACAGGTCTTGTATGCTGCAGAGAAGCAATTTTAGTCTTGTACTACTGATAGGAGAGGAGTGGAAGTGTCAGTACAGGTTGGCCCTGGTGATCCCATTTCATGCCTATAGCACCCCCACAGGCAGGGCAATGAGTCCTCTGCTCTCCCAGTCACACTTGGCCATTGAGGAGACCAATTCTGACAAAAGGGACACTTCCTCTGACTGGTCCTTCTCATACATTTGTGCTCTGTGGGCTTGTCATTCAACTCTGCGTTTTGCAGTTCTTTCTGTGTATGCTGGAGGTTGTTTTGTCGCTGTTTTAATAATTACTGAATGTATATTTTGCAAAGGTTTCCAGCTGCTGCTGCCATCTGTCCTCTAGCACACCGCTTAAACCATCATTTTAATCAGCATTTGGTCTCTGTGGCCACAGGAGCTGGTGTGATGCAGATTCAGTACTGCTGGGGACAGACAGCCCAGCAATGGGCAGAACGAGTTCTTTTCAATGATTTTTGTGGGGTTGGATTCAGAACATGGGCTCTGTCAATCTTATATCACGTGCCTCTGTGCCAGGGATTTGGAATGGGCTGTTGGTGATACAGGAGCACACGTGGGTGAGCCTGGGCACTAGACATAAGCTGTTAGAAGTAAATGGTGTTTGACATTTTCTGTGAAGATTTGCTACTGAAGCTGTACTTCCCCTTGTTCTGAGGGGCCCCATCTGTACACATCATTGCCTTTTACAGTGTTAAACTTAATTCACACCTTCTAAATGTGCCCCTGAAAAGAGTTGTCCCTGATGACTCCTTGCCCTGAGTGACCTCCACATCTGTCATTAAATTTCATTTTCTCTTCAGTGCTTTTAATCTTCAGTGTTTAGAGTGAAGCAGAAACGAATGCTTCAGAGCACACAAGAAGAGAAAAATGTGTTATATGAAGTGGGATAGTCCCTCATGTCCCAATATCCAATAGATAAATATAATGTGGATTCATCAGATCTTTCTTAGCTTCATTTTGAGTCGTAGCTTCTTTGTTTTGAACTTTGATGAGAACAGCACTGTCCTCTTCTTACCTCAGGTGCAGACCATGGGCTGTCTGATACAGCAGTTTCCAAGCAGATGGTTGATCTCTTTCTGCGCTCGAATGCAATTTCTTTTCATTTTTCATCAATATTGTAGCATAAAGGAGATCTCTACTGAAAGCTGATAAAATTCTCCTTGACTTCTATTGCTACAGCAGAATGTGGGGTCACTGTGATTTCCAGCACTATTCCTTTGGGCTTTCTGCTGTATTAGCCAAATTCTCCTCTGTGAAGTTCTCTTGCCACTATGCTCTTAACCAAAATACTTTGCTCTGAATTAGCTTGTTTTAATAATAATATTCAGTTATTACAGTGGCCCAGTGGCCACTTGGCTCATTTATCTCAGTTAAGGAGTTACATATATTGCCACTGATTCCACCATCTTTCAGAATCACAAAACCCTGACTCCAAGATAAAAATATTCTTTCAAGGAGATAAAAGGTAGATCAAGCTGTACAAAAGAGATTTGAGAAGTGGTAAAATGTTCACTTCCTATTGAATGTTAGCTTGATTTAACTAAATCCAAGAATAATAGGACCCTGTCTCGTTTAAAATCCCCTTAATTACTAGAACAAAGACTATAAAGAATAAAAGAATAAATCTTGTACCAATCCTGAACTCAGCTGCTCCATAGCAAAAGCCTGCACTGAGCCATTGAGAAGGAAGAGATGGAAGTGTGAACTGCAGATGATCATTGTTAAAAACTAATGATGTCTGGAGATAAAAACAATTAAATAAGGAGGGATGGAGAAATTGGCAACTCCTTTAACATTATAATATAAAGATTTCCTGGAGATTTCCACTACAATCCACCTTGCCAGGCAGCTGGAGTATGAATGTAGCTGGGAAGCAGAGGGGATGGAGGGAGCGTGTCCTGGAATCTCCTTGGGATTGCACAAAATCTATCAATCCTGTAGGTTGTTGAAAGGGGGCTTATCAAATCAATCCATGTTTTTGTCCCCCTGCCAACCAACAGAGCCTCCATCCAGGATGCTCCCAAAATAGCTTTTCAGGTTTCCAGAAGGGTAGAAATGATCATGTCGTAAAGCCACTGATTTCCCTTTCTTTGCCCAGTGGTAATTCCACCTCTGCTAGAGGAGTGCTCAGACTTAGAGACTATTTCTTTAGTGTTTTTACTTCCACGCAGATTTTTAATGGATGTCTAAAGTTGCAGCCACTACGAAGGATGAATGAGACCACGTCTCTTTTGGCTGGTTGGACTCTTTATTTATTCCATATGGAAGTGGGAAAAAACTTTAAAAAACAGTATTTTAGTGCTGACAACTGTATCAAGAAGAGGTTATCTAGCAAGAGGAGCAGGAACGGCCTGTAGGAAGTCCTTGGTGGCCTGCTGTTCTGTCCTCATGAAAAACAGTGGAAACAAACAAAAACCTTTTGAAGAAAAATAACCGCTTTGTTCTTCTTTCCTTTCTTAGTTCTGCTGTGCACATGCTGAAACACGTGGGGAAATCATAGAATTGTCAAGGTTGGAAAAGACCTCCAAGGTCATCGAGTCCAGCCTTTGACCAAATACCACCCCATCAACTAAGCCATAGCATGAAGTGCCACGTCCAGTCATTTCCTTAACACTTCCAGGGATGGTGACTCCACCACTTCCCTGGGCAGCCTGTTCCAGTGCTCAACCACCCTTTCAGGGAAGTGGGAAGACGGTGGGTTAAGACAGACTTGTGAGAGAAGTAGCAAAGCGTTGGCTATAGTT
Source organism: Oxyruncus cristatus (assembly GCA_013399855.1). Taxonomy (NCBI): domain Eukaryota; kingdom Metazoa; phylum Chordata; class Aves; order Passeriformes; family Cotingidae; genus Oxyruncus; species Oxyruncus cristatus. The sequence goes on from VXAY01003150.1 coordinate 1,497,232, forward strand.
TTACTTGAATTCCCGTTACATGTGTCATTGCCATTGGAAAAGTCGTGGCTCTGGAACCCCTTGTACCTCTCCTGCCTCAGGTTGGCAGCCTGCCAGCCACACTGGGGAAGGGTAGTGCACAGCAAGAGGGGTGACATGGGATTTCTGTGTAACACATGAGATTGGAAAAAGAAGCAAGTCAGAGAACGTGTCTGGTTCAAGTGTTTTTCCCAACCCTGAAGTTTTGTTACAGTCTTTACAGGTCAAGAGTAAACCCAAACTCAGTCACAGTTGAATTTTTGTTTCAGAAGCCACTCTGTTGTCTCCCCTGAGTCACTGTACATGTTTGTCTGGATGTTTGGTCAAGGGAAGTGAGTTTCCACATTCCCTAATGCCTATAGGAATTGCTACTTCTCAAGGTTTATGTTTATTTGTAATTCTGAATCATAATGTGCATGATGTTTCTCTGGTTTGTTTGATTCATGTGACCTGAGACAAGGAGAAAGATGAATTATTTCTGTGCAATGTTATTTTCTTCTGTTGTTGTATTGGCCAACTATAGGGCTGCACTGTTTTGTTCTGAAGTTGCTGTAAATTACATATTTCACACTTTGTTCTCAAATCTCTGCATTATTTCCTTGATATTTTGCCACTTCTGACTTTTTGGCAATGTAAATGAAATCAGAATCGGGTGTCTGTCCGCATCTTTCCCTTTTTCTTTTCAGAGGTGCTGCTGGGAAAGCCTCACTTTTTCAGAGGTTGTCAAGTATTCTGTATCCAATTAGTTTACATTCGTAGATAGATAAAAGTTTTTCCACACTCAATTTCAATGCTACCGGTTAAAACAGAACGCCAAAAACTTGTTTCTAAAAGAGTTTTCTACAATTACAGAATATAATTAACAAATACGATAAAATTAATTACTAAAATGCCCCTCTGAGTTTTGAGAATGAGATTTCTTTCCCACCATTTCCCTGTTCCATTCTGTCATCCTTTTTGTACCTTGCCATGCAGGCATTCCTGGGAAGGTAGAAGTCTGTGTGGATCAGAGAGGGTGCTCTGCCTCAGTAAGCGTGACAGAATCAGGCTTTCTGTCAGTTCACTCCAATCACAACCAGCTAATCCCTGTTAAACAAAGGTGTAACTATGGAGGGCATGAGGAATTCTGTAGGAATCAAAACCTTGAGCAGTGCCTCAGTTCCTGCAGAGGTTGGTTTGGTGCTTTCAGTGGGGAGGTCACTCGCTGTGTGTCTCTGGGTGTGCACATCAGCTGGTGGTGAAGAAAGCCCATCTCTGGAGGTCAGTGATTGCCTTGCTTGCAGGATTAGCTCTTGTACAGAGCTCATCTTCTGCTTCAGTTTGCTCTAATTGGTTCATGTTCATTCAATGTCCAACTCATCAGTCTGGTAACTTACAGCACCGATTCATTAAAGTCATAATTGGTCATCATATTTATTTAACTACTAAGTATTTTACATAATGAGTGAATACACTCAGCCCCTATTGGGAAAGGATTTGTTAATCTAATTAAAAATTACACACATATGAGGCTTGTGGACTTACTAAGAATGTATAACAGGGCAAGAATGAACTCATTTAAAGCATCATTTTGTTAACCTTGACTACAGTGTTTTTTCTACAGTTTGATCTCCTTTTGACCAGATGAAAGTGTCCAAAAAGAACACATCCACAGATCAGGAGCCACTGGTGCAGCCAAACTGCAGCTAATTTGGTTTTAACACAGAGGAGAATGTAAGTCTGAATTATTTTATCTCTGCATTCCCAGTAGGATATTTATCCCTGCTTTTAATTTATAAGAACATTATTTCCCCTTCTTCTTTCCCATGTAGAATTTGCCATCACTTGCCATGAAGAAGATTATTTTTATGTATTAATACTGAGTACATTATATATATAAACAAAATATCTATACTTAAATAAAAACCTTGAATAGCTGTATCTGTAGAAGTAAAACACCCTGCACATACTATGTATGACTACAGTCATAACTTGATGAGTTTAATATGCACAAAATGTATTAACTTTCTAAAATGAGTTCTATACAAAGAAAAAAAGAAGCATTTGGAAACTTAATTTTATTCTGTGGTTTACACTTCAGTGATTCTGTAATGAGTTTGCTTTCTTCAGAAAGAAGACAAGCCTTGGGAACCTGACAGCATGGTTCTTCAAAGCCCCCCGCAATCGTGATCCTGATTAGATTTTGTTCCAGTGTTACAGCCCTCCAGAAGTGCAGCAGGATGTTTTAAAGAAAAAGGGGCCAAAGTTTTTCTCGTCAGAAAGCACCACCTAGTGTTGGTTTGTAAAACTTTGGCCTAAAGTATAAAGAACAGCAGGGAAAAAAACCCAAAAAAATCTCAGGACTTCAGTGTAAAATAAATGAAAAGTCTGGAAAGGCAAAATGATTCTGGTTGCACAGTGTTGGTTCATGGGACACAGTAAAAGGATTTCTTTGGCACTTGGAGTTATAGGCTCACTCCAAAATGTCCTTCCGAAGTATTTTCACTCATCTCTCACTGTCACGTGTTCTTGATCTCTTGCCTTCCAACCTGAGATGCAGGGCAGACACATTTCCCTGTGACCTTGATGCTCGTAAGAAGGCGATATTTCATACGGAACCTAAGAAAGAAACTACTTCGTTCAGCAGGAAGGGTGCTGTAGGAAAACATGATGTTTTTTCCCCTAAGTGTGCTTATTCTTGTTACAATGTTAAAGCCTTTTTATTTTGTTCTAGTCTGTGTGTTTTATTGTTTAGGCTTGAATGGAATTCCATTGACCTGTTGTGCAGCACTCACAGAGAGACACTGTTTGCACCAAGCCCCTCGGGTAGCCTGGCGTCTTTGGCATTAGCAAACCTCAGGTGATCAGTCTTCCAAATTTGTGTGATACAGGAGAAAGCTGAAATTTTGGTGGGATGAAAAGGAGCAAGGTTAGCTGTAGAAAGAGGATGCTTCTTTGCTTGCAGCTCATGTGCTGCAGTTAGGACTGCACAAAGAGATACCTGGGCTCTTTCTGCTCCCCCAAGAGCATTTTAATACAAGTTCCAACAAAGCATTGCACACAGAGTGTGAGAGTTTCAGCAGAGACTGCTAAGAAATACTTGCCATTGTATTCCCTCCAGCCCAGGGGTTGGAGGAGCCTCACAGATGTGAGTGAAAGCTGTTTATCATGTTATCATGTTTTACCTAGCGAGGAAAGCAGCTCTCTGCTGACAGGACCAGTAGATTGTGTGAATGATTCCTGAAGTAGCAGAGTACTAAGAGTCTTCTTATCTCAGTAGAAGCTCCAGATATAAAATCTCTCCATGAATTGCTAATATATAAACTGGTGACAGCTGAGAGGAAAATATCTCAGGCACGGCCCAGTGGATGTGACATACAGTTATCTGCTTTGGGAAAATGGCAGTTGAGCTTTAGCTGGAAGAAGGGTGGAGCAGTATTTAGCTTGGCTGATCTCTCCTGAATCTATAATGTTTAATATGTAAGAGAATTTTAAATTTCTGTCCCTGGGCATCAGACGTGTAAATAATTATCAAGAATTTGACCTAAAGCCTACCGGAGTCTAGAAGATAACTGGTAGTATCAGTAACTCTGCTGAGAATTTTGGAACTGTCCCAAAGTAACCTGTTTGATCAGTAAAGTAAAGCATGTTCTGAGGAAATTAAAGGCTCATAAATAAAGAAATGGCTAATAGCTAGGGAGGCCTTGATAGAGTTCCTCAGTGAACTGATATCTTTAAAGCTGAAATAATCTCTAAAGGTCTAAAGAACCATTTTTCATATGGGACAAGATTATGCCTCTGGAAAAAGAGGCAGAAAAAAAAAAATGTGTAATGTATTGGGAAGAATCCCAAGAAAATAAACAAGCAGTAGAAAGACATGAAATACAACTGTTTCAGAACTGGGGGCAGGAAAGATGCTATAGAAACCATCTGAATAATGGCAAAAAGTCTGTACACTGAATGAAGTTTAGAATTTAATCAGAATAGTAAAAATCAAATTTGCTACAGACACTAGTAGTAGATCACTTGCTATTATTACATTTACTGTGGTAGCTGTTGCTTGGAATAATGTAGTTTTTACTTTAGAGCAAACCTGGGGGAAGAGTTCAAATGTATTCAGCATGTAAACAAAGGCTGAAAAAAACATGTGAAAGCAACTTGTATTGTTTTAGCCAAAGCTGGACCAAAACATTAAAATACAATGTTCCAGAATATTTGGGGCTTTTAAAGTGAAATGTCATCTTTTGAAAAGATGTGAAAGAGGAGCAATGTTCTTTTTCAGGAAAGTCTCGTTATTTATCCAAATAAGGACTTTGCAAGTAAGTGGAGAGGGTAGTGGAACACTAGAAAGAACTGCTTCCCATAGACAGCAGGCTTTGGTGCAAGGCAGGGGGAGAAGCAGGTTAGATATTGTCAAGTCAGGGTGGATTTGCAAACAGAACAAATACAGAGGGAGAGTTCCCAGACAGAGCTGGGTTTCTGCATGGGCAGAATCTCATTGTGTGGCAACCGACTGAGAGGAGAGTCACTAGATGTGTAATCCCTTCTGTTTCTGCTAATGTAGTGACAAGGAGAAAGCTCAGAGGAAATTATAATGCAAAAGAATCCTCACTCATCCTAATTCTAGCAATCTTACTAAGGACAGGTGAAGTAGGAGGAAAAAAATGGTTGAAATTTGGGATGCAACCTGATTGTAAGATCATGCAATTCACTGAATATAATCTGCACCAATTCCATAGGGGTTTTAAGTTGAAAGACTCATTAAATACCTCAGGTTTTGGAGCCGTTCCTAAAACATTAAACTTGAGAAATACAACATGACTCTCCCAGTACAAACCAACTTTCTTAGTGCTCCAGCTTCATAAATCACAGGTCATATCAGAATAATAGATGTCCAAACAGAAAATTCAAAAAGTTTTCAAAGTAGTAGAAAGACCTTAAAAAATTATGGACTTTGTATATAGAGATTTCAACAAATATCTGACAAACATGCCAAAATGTCTCGCACTTAAGACAATTTAATGATTTTTTCAGCTGGATTTTTGTTTTCAGAATATTGTTAGGGGGATGTTTACAAAGGAAAGTAGACAGAATAGCCTGTGTTGCACCTTGTTTTCTCCTTGCATGAAAGCTGCATGCTTGGCTTTTATCTTGAGGCTGCAGGAGAATTTTAGATATATGGTGACTTACCACACAGATACATAAACACTATGTGTGTATGTAAATGTCACTGTATTGTTATGGATATGCATATAATGATTATCAGTGGTTTTGGATGGTTTGATCTGTAAAATTTTCCCAGAGGAAGGGACCGGTGAGTTCAAAATTTGGATCTGCTGCGGGTAAATGTAGTTTACAGTGAGCTTTTGCAGTCCTCCTAGATTTATTCCATAGATCTGCAGGGACTTGGGAGGCTGGATTGAGGTTTTAAGTACACGTGTGGTTACGTAATCCGAGCACCAGATGGCAATAGAACGACACTGGAAACATTTCCGTGCCCTGCTTTGAATTCAGCGTAATGAGAAAATGAAAGGTAATAAAACTGCTTTGACCCTGTGTTTGAAAACATTGATTAGTAGGAATTGATATTCTGCCCAATGAAGCGTGATTTTTTATTGAGGAAGGCCCAGGCTTTCATGGACAGGAGGTTTGGAGAGGAGAGCCATGAGAAATTGCCTCGCTGTTTTGTTTAATTCCGAAGAACACAAAAATAAACTTTGAATTGCATTAGTAGCTGTATGAATATTAGTGGGAGCCCACAGCCCTTTGTTGTCATCCACAGCCTCAGGAAGACGTGGAACAGCAGCAAACACTCCAGCTCTGGTCAGGGGAGTAGAGTGAAGAGCCATCCCAGCTGGCACTGCCCAGGCTGGGCAAGGAAAGCAGCACAGCACGTGCAAGGCACCAGCTCAGCTGTGGGAGCAGCAGGTGTTGGGAGCATCTCTGCTTTCACTGGTACAGCTCTGGTTGCACAGTGACCCTAGTGCTGAGGAAATTTAGTTGCCTTATCTGTGTTTTGCAGAGTTGCTCATGCAAACTGCTATGCAAAGGTTCTTGCAGTACGAGAAGCATGGGCAGATCTGTATCAGGCATTAGGTTGTGATCCAAACCTAGAAAAGGTTGTTGTCTGGAAGGAGTGTTCAATGTCAGCCGGTTAGTGACCACAAAAATTATTAAATAGAAAAAAAATAGATATTATTAAAGGAAGATATGTTTGTAATCGAGATTTGGTTTATATCTGCAGTTCTGAGTGAATGTGACTTGCCATCTGGAGCCTTATATCCAAATTTATATCCAAAGTGGCATGAAGTTCATAAAGATGAGAGGCTGTGGCTCCAGCAATGAGCATAGAGTTCTGAAAGTGGGACTCCAAGTACAATGGGTTTTATCTCATTTTGAGGCTTCTCCCCAGGATAGCCTCCAACTTAGTTTTCATATGAACATCTATTTATAGCCATTTTATCCCATAAAGTGGCAACTGTTTTGTTCTGAACCAGCAGAAAGGAGATTAACTCCGCTGTGTTGGATTTTATATGAGATTTTTGGTGTGTGCTCATGCTGGGGGAGTCTGGTGACTCTAGCAGACTTCCCAAAGAATTAGATATATCTTCAATCAACAAGATGCTTTCTGCCTGTTAAAGTCTGAAAAAGTGACACTTGCTAAATTATTGTCACTGTATAGTTGAAAACTCTTTTCACATTCAATAATATTTTTTAAATTTTTGTCTTCCAAGGGGTACTTCCTTGTGTTGCTTAAAGAAGCCCAAAAGAGGTTGACAACCTTTTCCAATTTTCATCTCAGCTAAAATGATTTTTGCCCTGCAGAGATCTGTGAAGGATCTCAGAGTGAAGAAATGAGACGTTTTTCTGTTTATCTAAATGTGTTGAAGCTTCAAGTTTTAATCACAGCCGGAGTAAAGATTAACCTATGATTGTATTTAACAGTGAAGAAGTAACCAGACAGCTCCCAGGCCCATGAGCTGAGTGTAATGGAGGTTTCAATCATGCTGAATTTTGCCCATGAATCAGTACAGTGTTTTACACCAGACATGGTCATGCTCTGATGTGTGTGTTTGTATGCATGGAAATCCACCCATCTCGGTGTGGACCATAACGATGTATCAGTAACTGATGTGCAAAAGTCTGCAGTCTGCAATGTGTTGGAACTGGTAGCAACTTAATTGGTAACATCTTTTCGAAGGAGACACCTGGGTGCAGTAGAAAGTTACCTTGAATCTATAGCAGCATTTAAGATTTCAGGTTTGGTTAACAGATGGCAGATAGGAAGCTGTAAAAGAGTAAGACTGAATTAAATGCCTATAACCCATTTTGTTTCCTCTAATAATCTGGAAGACCTTGGTAGAGGTCTGGAAGCTCGTTTGATTGCAATAGACTGGGTGATATATTCTCTAAGGTACAATAGGGAAGAGATTTTTCAGTATTTCACAACAGTAATATTAAGCAGCAAATAACAAGGCAAACTTGGAATTTAGCTACTGGTGTAGAGTTTCTGCGTGACACTCTCCACTTTTCACAAAGGACTTTTTCTGGTTCAAACATCAAACTATAGGGAATTGAATTTCTCATTTACTACCTGTACTACCACTTAACTGTGTTGAGATAGTGAGAAAGTGAAAACCTTTTCCTTCCATTCCATTATGCTGAAGTATCCTGTTTACCCGGACGATGGAAGCTCCTGACCTCTGATCTCCATTCCTGTTTGTTGATTTAGTTTTCTTGTTAAATAGCCAGTGCTTAAGGAATAAGATAGAGGGGAAGAACCCCTTGTGTTTTTTAAGTGCTCCTTGTTAGTTTTGCATGGAAACTGATCTACATTCATTGTTCTTAACTTTGTTCCTGACGTATAATTTTTCTGGATTGTTCTGGCAAGTGAACTGTATCATTTTGCACATTAATGGATTTTCTTTCCTTAAAACCATAAGAAAATTGTACCAAAAAATAGAGTGGGGATCAGCAGTGTTTCTAACTGAAAAGTATTGTGTGTGATCAGCTCTTGTCCACTTAAATATCTACAGAAAATCTGTTTGATCAAGATGGATTTGACCTTAAGACACATTGACTGAGCGGGGAGAAGGAGAAGGGTCAAATTTCATGCTCAATTCTCTATTTCCATTTTGATTTATCACATTACTGTCACTCTTTCTTGTACAGGCAAAGTTGGACCTATAGAATGATTATGGCCAAAGGCTCATTATTTTCTAACCCCACTGTTACTAGAAACATCTATCATCTTTGTGGCATTCTGTAAAATGTATGATATAGATATTTGGCAGCCTTTACTAAATGAGTTAAATTAACTTCAATTAGAATAGCTGAAAGGGAGTCCCATAAATCCAGGATCCTCCCATGACCAGGGCTATTGCTTGAACAGTGAGAGACCTTGTGCTGCTGTTTAGGAAATAACATTTGACTTTTAAAACAAAGTGAGAACTCTTTCTTTTTCCCAAAAAAGGGCTATTCCCTCAGTGTTCTTCTTAAAGCTTCCCAAATTCATGGCTCTCATCACTGTCATCTTTCTTCATCTTCATTGTACATAGATAATCTAGAACAATAAGGGTTATTTTGTTGCCTTGTCTGTAATTTTATTCTCTGTTTCGTATTCTGAGTTCTGCGTTAACATGTCCACAGTTCTGAGCGATTTCGTGGACCTGATGATGATAAGAAAGAATATTAACACAGAAGAGTCACAGCAAATAAGACAATTCAATATAAAGCCCAAGGAGAAGAGAAGAAACAGACCTGCACATACAGTCATTTCCTGTGACAGGATTGCATACACTGGTGCTTCAGATCAACCTTCTCTCCCGTCTGCTTCAGAGGTCATTTAACACCAGGCTGTACCTGCACAGGATGATGAAGCCAAGCTAACTTGCCTACAAAAGCAAGCTAATCAAAGGGCTCCTTGCAGTCTGAATTTGCAGGGTCCTTTTTTTTACATTTAGAAGATTACCTCGGCGTTATTCTGTCAATAGACCGTATGAAAAGCTTCTGTAGGCATTTGTTGATCAGCTCATGATCATCTCCAATAATGGATGCTGCTTTTATTTTACAGATGGATGATTGAAATGTGGTTAAACAGCTTTCCAAAGATTTCATTGCTAACTGCAAAGCTGGGTCGAGATGTTACATACCTAAAGCAAATAGCTCTTCAGGTTTGTAATAGTTGTTCATTTCTCACAGTACGTATCTGTCATTTTAAGCACTTTCAATGATATCAGGAGCTTGACATTATAATTAAGAAGTTGCTTAAGGAGCCAAAAGATCACATTGATTTGTGTTTACAGAAGGCTTTTAGATTCAAGGATAAAGGATTATCTTTGTTGGGAAAAAATGGGATTAGCAGCTCTTTCAAAGGGCCACCTTGTTAAGGCTCTTTAAGCCACTGATGTGAGGCAGCAGTATTGACCCGTGAGGGTGTATTAGAGGAACATAAAGACTATACAGGAGTATTGGCCTCAGGTCAGGATAAAGGTGATGTTGTTAATGAGGGAGGTGAATTGTGGTGAAACTTCTGAATTTAAGCAACACTGCTTTGCTAACACAGCAAATCAAAATAGAGCAAGGTGGACCAGCATGTTTCAGTGGGACCTGAGGTCTTTGTAGCCTCCTGCCAAGCTGGGTATGGTGAATCCTGGATCAGACCTTTATAGGGGAATTCCTCCTCATAAGCACGGGCCAGTGTCTCTCATGCAAGGAGAGAATGACTGAGACATCCCCTTTGATCCTCAGCAATGTCTGAAATTATCTCTGCACTTGAGAGATACGCTTTGAATCTGCTGCTAGAGAGGCAAGTCATTACAGGGCTTCCTTCTGGAACTGTGGATTACTCTTTTTAACCTGCTTTCATTCCTTAATACAGCAAGGGACTCCAATTGTGTGGTGCTTTAAAAATCAGCTCTCCCTTTACATTTTATTTTTTTTTTTTTTTAGGTGAGGATGGGAATATTTGTTAATCATAAACACATTGCTTTCCTGATACTAAATCAGTTACTTGACACATTTCAGCCAAGCTCAGTTAAGGATGGAGTGTATTAAGAGCCTTGGACAGGGAACCAGGTATTGTTGCCAAGTGGAATGGATCAAAAATGTTTGAAAGGATGTTTTTCCATCTGTTTTCAACAAATTCTGGATACAATTGTGCATCACTTGCATCATAAGAAATACATGGAATACATGCATATGTTCACTTTGTTGAGAGCAACATAATCAAGCACTTTGGACAGACTGACGGTGAGAAGGTTACTCTATCTACTGTCACTTGCATTTTTGACATTTCAGCCTTTACAACTGGGGAAACTGATCCTGGGGTTTCCAAGTGTCTCTGATATTCTCAAGTGCTTGTTGATAAATGAAGAAAACACGACAGGTTGTTTTGAGGGCGTGATTTTTAACTTTTGTCAGATGTTTGCCATTCCAGAGGCTTGCTGGTCTATTGCCTACCTTGCCTTTGGAACTCTGAGGTGTTTAGAAAGAAAATAACCATGATGCAATTTCTGTGTGACAGATTTTTATAGAGAATGTTAAATGTCTGATAAACTGAGGAACGTTTTCAGTTTTCGAGGGTCAATGTGATGATCGTTCTCATTATATTACACAATCAATGACATGAGAATGAAATTAATTAGCAGTTTTCAGTGATGAAGTACTTGATAATCTGTCTTTGCATTTGACTAGAACTATTGTGGAAAAGAAAAATATCCTGTAATAAATATTTTGTGGCCACTGCCTTTTATGTGTAGCACAGGATTAATTGTACAGTTAGATGAAAAACAAATTGAAAAATAAGTGAGAGGAATACATTAAGAAGTAGATAGTCAGGACGTGTATCCTGGAGCTAAATTTACAATGTAAAACCAATACTGTACATTGATAGCACCTGAGAGTAATGCATGTGCTATAGAAAATTATATTGCAATATGCCTTGATTACCATCTGCTTGATTTTAATTAATTTTCTTAATTGGAGAACAATGCATTTTCTAATTACATGTGAAAACACCACTAGCTATTGCAGTCTTTATCTTCTGCACAAACTCTCCTGGTAGACCCACTGCCTGTCTAATTTATAAAGCCTCATCTCAGTGAACACGGGCTGTTTGGCAGACCCATGGCAATTACTCAAATTAATCACATGTGAAGCAACATTCCAAACTTGTAATTTAGGTGCAATAAAATTCTAACTGTGAATAACTCAGCTCACACAGACTGAAGGGTGAAACCTGCACCAGAAATGTAATTAGAACACAGTACAGCTGAAGCTGGAATCAAATTTAAAGTGAAATGTACCATCTGAATAAGTGCTCTGGAGATAATGGCTTTGACCACAGGAATGGAAATCACTCTTCTCACTTCAGACCAAAAAGGTAGTGGGATATAAAAATAACTTACCGGGTAAATAATAGAATATTTAAACCACAAAATCAAAACATCAATCCCAGAGGACAAATTTATTCTACTTGTAGCTCCATTGAGATCTCCCTCAGTCACAGACAAAATAAAATTGGCTCAGCAATTTAAACTGGAATTTCTTCACATTAAATGTCCCTCTTTTCTGCAGACTAATGGAATAAATCCATCAAGGTATTTCTATCTTGTGGCTTAATCTTCTTTTGGATATAGTCCCTCACAGTTCAGTAAGGTACCCTTTCACAGATTTCCATTCCTCTGGCTGAAGTTCCAGGGTGTCCTAAAGAAGAGTGAGGAGTGGCTTTTGTCTGAATTATCACCTGCCTCATTTTTTGAAGAGTAATTCTGTGCTGCGTATTTGATAGTTTATGAAATGGGGTCAAATTTAGCTGTTTTACTTGATCCTGTCTTCCAAGACAAACTGCAAAAAGTGGACAGTGCCCAGGTTGGGAAGAGGAAGCAGCAGTCCAGAGACAGAGAACTCCAGGGTTTTCCTGTTCACCTTGGAAGACAGTAGTTTCCAGGACTGCAGCGAAACACTGCCCTTAGGAACATATGCTGTCTAGTTATTCATTTGGACATATCTCCTACATGTACTTTGAGATCAAATCCGTTAAGTGACACATTTTTGAAAGTTTGAAATGTGCAAAATGTTCACAGTTTGCAGAATAGAATATCTGTTGCTAAGTCATTGAAAACATCAGCCTGGTGCAGAATTCAGCACAACCTTCTCAGTGCATTTGACCGACACTTTACTGGACATGAGATCAAGTTTCCAAGCATGGTTTTGATCATCCATTCTCATGATTAGATCAACAAATTTTGCACTGAATAGGATTAACTCAGATAGGAAATAGAGGAAAATAGTTCAAGTTGCAGCATGTGCGAGGGCTGGAAGAAGAATCAGACAAGCAAATTCAGGAAAATAATCAGCCAGAGGGTAACTGAAAAAGGGCTTTCCAAGGAGAGACTGAACAAGGACTTTGGGAGGAACTGCAACACTGGTGAGTGCCTGCCCCACACCAGAGAGAAGAGAGGGACAGCCTGGTTACTTTGTTCTGCAGTTGTGTCCCTGGCTGAGATGGGAATTGTTGGAAGGGCTGACATATTCCATGGTTGCAATATTTATACAGCAAAGCATGTACTGAGTATTTTTTCTGTATCTATTATTAAAAGAAAAATTTAAAAAAAACACCTACAGAAAAAGATCTTCAGGTCATTCTTAGGACCATGGGTTGTTGTTGCTTGGGTACATGCAATGTGTTTCGAGGCTTTCCTGTGCAGGTCTGAATTTCTCTGCAGGTATTCTAATTTTTTTTCATTATAAGAGGTCTATACATTTGTTTTAAAGTAATTTTCATCAAACAAAATTGATGAAAAAAAATGATGAAACTGCATTTTATCCTAAGGATCTGTAACCAAGTTTGATTTTCTTTGATCATTCAGATAAGTATTAATCATAACCAGAAGTAGAACCAAACAAAGAAATAGATTGGTATCTTGCCACTCAGAGTTCTTGATCTGAAAACTAGCAGATTCAAACCTTGTGGTCAAGCCTTTGCCCGTGGTTAGACTCATACTTCATCCATAGTTTCTGTATTTATGACAGAAGGGTAATAAGAACCTCTGCCTCTTGGTGCCTCTACAAAGCAACTATTTGAAATAGTTACTCTCACACCACATATTTGGGAGGGGAGGGGGCAAAGAACAGAATCTCATCAATTAAGAATTTGACTTTCATTTTATTTTAAGAAGGTTTTGCTACTGTTATACATATATATACCTTATATTTATGAATGTGTGTATATATATATATATATATAAAGTCATGTGTACTTTGACTCTTAATGTGCTTTTTATGTTATTCTCATGCTCAAGTATTTGACCTGTTCATCTGTTTGCCAGGGGTGCCAATGACTGATTGTCACTCCCTTTAGGAACTTGAATGGAGCTCTTTGAATGTGTCATAAAGTTTTCAATAATTCAGAATCAGGAAAGTTACAAGGATATGGGAAATTAATCTTTGGAAACAAATTATCTGAACCAGGGAGAAGAACTGCTTTGGCTCAGAACTAACTGGCCAGGTTGGGGTCTTGTGGTGTTCTCTGGTAATCCAGTCACACAATTTGACAGTCCTGTTTGTGATTTCATGATGTTTTTTTTTAACTTCTATTACCATGCTTAAATGTGAGAGCTGGGTCTGGACCCCCACCTTTGAGGAGTATTGTCACCTGAGGCAAAAAAGCAAGGTCTCCCAGGGAATAGACTCTGTAAAATGACACGTTTGGTGTGAATTATTTCTCTCTTTATCCAAGTAGCTGAGCTCCTCTTGCTTAGCTCCAGGTAATAATGCATGAAAACCTACAGATCACATGTCCAGGAGCACTGGGAACAGCACAAAGGTAGAGCACGGAAGAAGGTGACGTAAATTCCATGAGCTATATGGTCCTGTATAAAAATAGATACTGATATGAGAATGTGTTTGCCGAGAAGATCATTATGTGGACATAATGGTGGAATAAAATTTTTCACTTAGCTTTAAAAATGAAAAAAATTACAATAATCCAGCCCCTTGTGTACCTTCATTTTTTGGGGGGTAATATTGACACTTTCTAAAGCAGCATTTAATTTGATTCAAAATCAAACCCACTTTTTGGAGACACCAGACTGGGCTTACTCCATGTTTCTGTTGGTTTCATTACTGAGCCCAAGGAAGTTGTCCAGTATCAGCTGGAGTGTTGTATTACAGCTCTGCCTTATTGTCCAGGTTTTCCCTTTCTGGCTGTTCACAAAGGCTGTATTTGAAAGCTTGCTGGCAAATAATCACTTCTCTTTATATGAACTTTTTAATTTTTAGTTAGTGTTTAGAAACTTGTTACATATTCCAGGATTCCCTGGCAGCTATTATCAACCCTCCTTATTCTTTTTCCATCTTATAAATGTTCTATTTTGACACTCTTATTCACATAAATAATGGTCATATAGTTTTTTGAAGTGGGAGACCTAAATCCCAGTTAGAAATGTTTATAATGGTCAAGCAATAATAATTATAAAAACCCTTATATGTGATTCTCCTGGATCTGTAGTGCAGAAAAAAACTCAGGAGAATTTTTTTCTACTGGGTTTAATTATTTGCTTCATACACCATCAAGAATGAGGAAGATATTCAATCTATCTTTTCTCATATTTTCACTAAAGATTTTGGTTCAAATGTGTTACATACAGATTTCAGGAGGGATCTTCTGGGGCTCAGCTGATTTAAATGTTTCAGTCACAGTAAATACTATATTACTCTTACTGGTAATGTAACTTCCAATTATTTTATAATAGTTAAAGAAATGTTTAATTATTTGAGAAATGTATCATTCCTCAATTAGTCTCAAACATCCATCTGTGTGGAGCAGAGATTCCTGGCTTGTTTCCTGTCATTCTCTGAGCACTTGCTCTTGCAGATTCACCTCTTCTAAACCAGCATGTCACAAATGCTGGCTGTAGGTGGGAGTCCTGCCTCCCATGCCATCTGGGCTTTGCCACTCTCTTGGCAGGCACAGGAACACTGGTGTTCCCCAGCTCTGTTATCAGGGAGGGAGGTGAGACTCCAGCTCCAGCTCCCTCCCCTGCTCTGTGCCTGCTGAGCCCACACAGCTCAGCTCAGAGTGCTCGGGGATGCTGTGTCTGGCACTCCCTCAGAGACACGTCCTCCTACCCTGCTGTGATAACCTGTGTCTGGGGCAACTGAAAGGAAGTTTTTAACCTACCTGGACCACATTTGTTAGCAGGAACCTTTCCACTTACTGCCGAGGCAATTCTGCACTGTCAAGAAGTGCCAAGCCTGGATATCCACATCAAGAAGAGAGTTTTCTCTGAGAAGGCCAGGAAACCTCAATGGATATTTCATACACTCTGCGGTCAGCTTTGTGTTCTGGGTCACCTTGTGTTATCAAGGTGTTGCAAAGAGTTATTTCATGTAACTTTCAAATCCAAGGATCCTATACCAAAATATAAATAAAATGGGCAGAAAGTGATGCTCTTTCTATGGGATTAGACTTTTTAAAGCAGTAGCAGCATTGTCAGAAAAATAGGAATAAGCAAATTTAAGAGAGAAGACTTTTTTTAAGGTGGTTTAAGTTAGCATGCTGGGCCTAACTTGCTATTATCTCTGCTTCCAGTCTACTAATTTTTAAATTTAAAAAGGTAGTTAATGAGCATGCTGTATCTGACAAACTAGTAAAGTCCATGCTGTGTTATGAATAAATATTCAGATTGAGACAGGATGGCTTTCTGTAGCTGAAGAAGCAGGTAGACAACAAAATCCAACCACAGTGATGTGTATCACGCAGGGAATTAATTTCTTCTCAGGAAAGTTCCATGGAGGTATTTGGCATACCAGTGAAAAGCAGCACTAGGGACTTTATTTAACATCTGTACCTGAGATTAAATACTCTGCAAGAGTATTTGAGGACTGCCTTTCCCCATAGGACATTTTTGAAAGTGCTCAGTGGAATATACAACTCTTTTACCTTCAGGTGACAATTGCCTTTGATGCATTTCTGACAGACTCCTGCTACTCTTTTGTTAACAACTGGTGGGGAGCCAGATAGGCACATTACAGCAGAAGGGTAGTGCTGACCTATTTGCTGGTGGTCCTGAAGCAAAAATCTGCTCTTTCAACGATCTGTGAACTGTGGTGGGTGAATTTCTTGTCAGATGGCTTTGAACAATTACCAAAATCATGCTAACTTCGACAGCAAAATTATAAAAGTCTCTGCAGCCTTTTTCTGACATGTGCATGTAAAGCCTCCCAGCAGTAAGGATGCAGTAATGCAGACTTGACAATCCATCTTCAGGAGAACTGTTCTCTTGAGATTTAAACTGAAGGGGATGATTCCAGAGTGGCTGTATTTTAAATGGAACAATTCCAAATTATCTTCCAGCAGCTTTTTCAAGAGCGGTTTTGCAACAATCAGAATATTGTCTATTCACCTTTTCTCTCTGAGAGTGCCTTTGGTTTTGTTTCTAAGGTCATGTCTTTCAAAGATTTTCTGCTTTACTGTTAAACTCTCTGACCCATTTCTTTCTGAAGGAACAAAAGATAAAATTCAAGGGTAGGCTGCAGAAGGGCTAAATTTCCAGAGAAAAAAAGAGTAATGATGAATTGTGTGCAAAATGGCGCTGGTACTCCTGCACCCTTCCCTCAGCAAAAATGAGGAAACCTTTCCAGCCTGGAGGTATATGATATTTCATGTCAACAATAGAGGAAAATGGATTGACACGATTAGCTACATTTTGTATCCAGCAAGAGTTTGCCAGGAAGATAAAGAATGTTATTGATGACCAATTAATCTTTTCTTTTTGAAAGCCTAGGATGGGAAAATCTCCTTAGGGTTGATTTGCAGAAACACAGAGGCACTAAATCTTCTTTTGGATGCCAGTATTTAGATGTCACTGGCATTCACAAAAATCTTTACTCAGCTCTTGACTGACCGTGGGAGCAGTTGTTTCTCAGCAGTGAAGTTTTTACTGGTGAAGCACCTATAAATTTTCCTCTGCTGTACATTTGTGTAATTAGTTGATGACACTGTCATAGCCCGTACCTGAGATGTCACAGGATTCACCAGCAGCCTTGTATCCATAGCCAGGGGCTCTTCATAACAGTGGGGCACCACCTCAGATACAGTAGTGCCTCTGGAAAACATGGAAACTGTCCTGCCTTTGGCTAATTTGAAGTGGGGATTTGAGTGTGGATCTTCCTCTACTGCTGACACTTTCTAATGTCTTGAACAGAGAATGTTCTGGAAATAATCCCAGGTCTCAGTCCTTCCCCTTCCCTTCTTCCAGTTTATTTATAAAATTAAATATTGCTTAGAGTGTGCTTCCAGCTGAAGTAATAATCAAACTGTAGAGTCACTCTCAATTCGCCATTGGCCCAAAACTTGCTTAGAAAGGGGAGAGAAAAGCTACAACTTTCCACAGTACAGACTGAGTCCTATCCACCAGTCACATCACTGCTTTTGACAAAGAAATTCAGGGAGAAAAATTATCATTTGGTGTCCACTCTCTATGGAGCAAACTTAGTTGGACCGGGATTTAAGGGTCTGTTTGGTTTTGTAAGAAGGGGACAGATTTCCCCCGAAAGAAAGGCTGAGTGAAAAGCAGAAACACAATGTAATTTAAAGTGGCCAAACACTGAAATTGTTTCCAAGTTACCAAACAAGCTCATTTTTAAGAACATTTTCCATAGTGTCTTAATATACTCTTAAAGTCTTATGAAAATAATGTGTTAACTTTCTAAATAATATAAAAAACTGTATTATGTGGTGTAAAGCGTAATAAAACCGTGTGAATAATGTTCCAACTTTCACTTTTGAGAAAAATTCTGTATGTGGAAACATTTTGGTGAGTTCTGAAGACTGATATAAACAAGGTGTGTCTGTGGGCTATGACGGACCATAGTTCTGCTTCCAGCTGATGTCTGGAGTTCATAATCTGTTCAAGATAAAATTGAGACTAGGATACAAACCTCATGTCTTGAGCTATGATTCAAGGGTCCCAAGACTTGTCTCTGGTATGGTGCTGTCATTGAGAAAGCCATACATAGACTGTTATTTTTCTGGTGAGGATCCTCTGCCCTATAATGGAAGTAGATTTAGCTGTCATTTTCTTTTTACATCATCTGGAAGTCAGATACTTGAACAGATGGTGGTTTGGTGGTTTTGGTCAGTGGTTCATTTGGCATAACAGAAAATACCCTTTTCAGCAGCTGCCTTCAGTACTGATTTGTTACCACTGTAAATTAATACATTTCTCATGGACAGTCTATACAGCACACAGACTCTTCCTCTTTGTGAAAAGTCACACTTGCATTAACAGGTTGTGGTTATGGGTTGAGTTACAGGTACAGTGGAAATTGTAACTTCATTTTAGAAACTTTATTTATGTATTTCTGAACAAAAATTTTAGGAAAAAATCATTTTCATAAATAGAAAAAGATGGCAAAATGCACAGAAGGATTTGTATGCAGGGCTTACATAATTCAACTGTAGGTCCTTGCCATCAATCCAAATACTTGTAGAGGCTTCTCCAAGAGTGTTTTTATGTTCTGGGAGTGATTTTGAAACAGTTTGATTTAGTCATTGCTTTTAATGGCAATCCTTCCAGAAAGAAAGAACTGTGCAGAAGTTGCAGTACTGCAAAGGAGAAGGTAAGAATCTGAAGGTTAATGCTGTTGGTGAAATATTATGCTTTAGTACTCCCTGATGCAAACTCAAGCAAAAGATCAAGCTTTACTTATCTCCCACTAGTATTTCATGGTTTATTGTGGAAAAAAAATGTATTTCCTTTGTGAGAAGTACAGATGGCAGTGTTGAATAAATTACTGGAGCTTTATCTTCACAGAAGAAGTGAAAATTTAGCTTGCTTGAGGGTAATCTAAAGCTTAGTGACTGTCTCTTTCATTATTCTACCAGGTCAGTGACCACCTCATTGTATTATCTTAAATAATTAAGAGGGTAAAGCTTCTGCTAATACTGGAAAACAGCAAAGATTTTTTTTTACCCGTATAAATTGAGCATGAATGAAGTGCTTGCCAGGCAGTTGATCAAAGGGCTGCATTTTGAATCTAGCTTTTTAGTTGATCTAAAATGGTGCAGTTCTGTTGAATGCACTGGAATTTTGCAGATTACATCATCTGTGAATTCATATTATGATTTTTTTCCCCTAGAATGAAAATCTCTTCTAAGCTGAATTATTTCATAATTAGATATTACTGGAGTTTAAAACCATTAAAGGCACTTGCCAGCTTCCCAGAGAGTTACAGGCTGACACTGCAGCCCTGATGCTGTGAGCATGACCAGTGCTGTTGGCTCTTTGGGGTTTTGTGGATCTTCTCTCTGCGTTGGAGAGAAACAATCCATCCACGTGATGGCCACAGCTCCAGTTTCAGTGGCCACCAAGTTAAAACCCTGCAAAGTTACAGCAAGATCCCACTGAAGGCTCAGCTCCAGAGTCGAGAGCTGCAGAGGACTCAAGTGATGTTTTTGAGCTGTGACTGGGGGCTCCTGGTTTCTCCTGGATCTGTGCATTGTAGCTGATGCCTGTCACGTTAAAGAAGCCTCCACTGAAGTCTGTGCCAGAGTAAAGATATACATGAAGTGCTTTATTTCGTGTGGTTTCTCTGGCGTCTGGCTCAGAATATTTTTAAGTCTTCTTATCTTATGGTTGAGTTTTCAGGGAAACTGGCCAATGAATTTATAAACTCCAGGCTGGCAATTCTTTGTGCATGCAGTAGGAAAGACCCATTTTCCAAAGAGGGAAACCCAATGGGTGTGAGTGAAGAGGAGTGCTCAGAGTGTGAGAGGGGTCAGAGCTGTACCAGCTCTGGTGCAACTGGGTGCCTTCTGCTTTGGGGTGAGAGGCAGAGGGACAAGGAGTCCAGAGGAGAGACAACCTTCAATACAAACTTCTGCACAGAACCTTCAGGTGGCTGAGGGTTACCATCTCTACATTTTCTGCTTTGTAGCACCATTCTGTGGAATTTCCTCCTCGTGTATTTTGCCTCTCTCCATGTCACATAAACAGAGATGCGTAGGCAAGAGGCCTTGTAAACTAGTAATACATACGTATTACCACCACCTCCCTTATTTCTGTGAACTTTGTTCAGTATGACTGAGACATTTAATTTCTGCAGCTCCAAATACTCTCCTTTCTTCAGGCATTTCTCTCACAAATAAACAAAATAATATATTTTTCTCTAGTTTTGCTTTCAAAGTTGACCAAAACTGCTGAGGCATTGCCAAAATTTTAATTTTGAAATGGGGCCAGAATTTATTCGACAAGATATTGCAAGAAAGCACTGGTTTAATTTTAACATGAACAACAACATTTGCATGCATGTGAAATGTGTCTAGTCATTCAAACAAAGAAAAAATGTATGAGTTAGAGGAAAACAGATGCGTATTTCAGAAATGTCAAATCTTGAACTGCTGTGGATCAAGGCTTTTGCCCTGTGAAATCCACAGTCAGATTAGAAGTATGTTAATGCTGGCAGAAAAGTAATACTATCACTTCTGTTCTTCATTTCATTTATCTCCTCCCACTTCTCATCCTACTCTTATTTGAAGTGTCTGGGGAATTGTGCTAGAGTGTCTCAGTCACAGATGATGTCAAGGAAAAGCACATAATCCCATTTCTTTGTCAGGATGTATTGAGTTCAGTGTACTTGCTGCACTTCCAAGGAAAAGAGCAGGAAAATAAGCAAAGGCAGTAAAGTTATGAAAAGTGTTTGGCATTTATTTCTGCTGTTTTATGAAATGTGAGCAGACAGGACAAAGAAAGGGTGAATATTTTCTGTTTACATGACGCCCTGCTGGTAAGACATAAACCTTTAGATTACTTAACTGTGTCCTGTGGAGTACCTGATGGCTGGGGAGACATGTACAGCACATCAAACTGCTGTGATTTTTGCATGTAGTATTTTCCTAGGCAAAGTTCTTCTCTTTCTTTATAATTGCATTTGTTGGATAACAGTCCTGCGTGGGCTGGCTCACCTGCAAACACAATCACTTATATAAAAAGTAAAGGGCTTTATTCATATCTACATCAAAGCTTCCTTAGTCTTCTCTGACGTTTTAAAGTTGCAATAAATATTCTTCAAGTCTCTCTACACTGGCAGAGTGGGGTAAAAAGACTCTGGCTGATGGTGTCTGCTCAGATTCTCACACCTGAGGAGAAGTCATAGAATGGTAGAATGACCTGGGTTTAAGGGACCTTAAAGACCATCTCGTTCCAAGCCCCTGCCATGGGCAGGGACACCTTGCACTAGACCAGGTTGCTCAGACCCTCATCCAACCTGGCCTTGAACACTTCCAGGGATGGAGCAGACACAGCTTCTCTGGGCAACCTAGAAGTGCCAGGCAACCTAGTGAGTGCCAGTGCCTCACTACCCGCACAGTAAAAAAATTTCTTTTTAATATGTAATCTAAACCTGCTTTCAGATTGAAGCCATTCCCGCTTGTCCTGTCACTACCTGCTCTTTTAAATAGCCTTTCTCCATCTTTCTTGTAGGTTCCCTTCAGGTACTGGAAGGCTGCAATTAGTTCAACGCAAAGCCTTCTCTTTTCCAGGCTGAACAATCCCAGTTCTCTTAGCCCTTCCTTGTGGCAGAAGTGCTTCATCCCTCTAATCATCTTGGTGGCCCTCAAGTCACATTATGCAGAGCAAGAAAATAAAATCTAATAAGGACTGTATTTTGTTTGTCTATATGCTGATGATTTTTACATTCATTTTTGCCTCTAAATGCCAGCTTTTTCTCTAAACTCCCTAGAAGGTAAATTTTTGGTGACTTTTTTTTTTTTTCCTAAGTCACTGTAACAGTAAGAAATCTGTGGAGTAGCTTGTGACAAATCAGTGAGTTCAGAGGCTCTGTCTAAGCGGCAGTTTGGCTGAAGGGAAGGTGCACATGAGAAGTTGATCAACAGGCAGATGAAGCTGGAAGCTATTCCCTTAAAAGCATGCTGGGAATGATTCACATGTTCAAGGAGGTGCTCTGGGAACTGTGAGGCTGTACTGCTCCATTTATCCTTGGAAATTAAGATGGAGAAGAAGACGCCGTGAGCAGCTCAATATGATTATCATTTGTGATGTGCTGTAGGACTTAAAATTGCTTGTGGCTGTGGCCTTAACTGCTAATGAGTAAATGCTTCCCTTGGATACACCTGTGCTGCTCCACTGACTCCATGGAGCTGTTATGGCAAACTGGGTATGAAACTGCAATAAAGCACTTAAAATTCACTGCTGTAACTCAAATGCTGATCACAGCAATAAATGTTTTTGGAGAAAAAAATGTAAGAAACAGACACCTCTGGGTTTTTTTTGTTGTTTGTTTGTTTGTTTTTTTATTATTATATTCGCTGATTTACAGTTTACTTCTCTTTCTCCTGTAAATAAACTGTAAAATGATCACAGAATATCACAGAATATTCTGAGCTGGAAGGGAACCACAAGGATCAACAAGGACCACAAGTCCAACTCTTATGTGAACAGCCCACAGAGGGATCAAACCCACAACCTTTGTGCTATTAGCACCACGCTCTAACCAGCTGAGCTAATCTCAGGCCTAACACAGGCTGGATCTTAAAAAAATAATTTGTGAACTAAACTTAATGAGTTTTGTTCCTTTCTCAAAAGATTCAAAGGAGGAGGTGCAAGTCCTGCTCTGCAATATGCACACATTTGTGTACACACAGGAATTCTGTTCTCTGGCCCACACTGATATAATGCTTTGGCTCAGAAGCTGACAGTATGGGATTTGGAATATTTGAAGCCGAGGTTGGGACAGTTTCTTCCATTAATGTGGCTTCATGAGTTACAGTTGTACAATGTCCTGTTTAATTTTCATTTCTTTCAAGAAGTCCTTGTTAAAATTCTTGCCGTCTCTGACAAGAGGAAAGAAGCCCTCTAGTGAATGGCAACTTTAAATAAAACAGTTCTGCTTACATCACTTAATAGCAACGTTGTCTGACACCCAGCAGTTTTTCCATCTTCCATATATCCTCTGTGTATTTTGTTCAGCTTAAGAGTCAGTCTCCTTACCTGAGGTCAGAGACATTTGCAAACCTTCTGCCTGAAACTGAATTCTCTAAGAATAAGCATTGCACTTATCTATGTGATTGATGTGCTATCAGTTCTTTCAGAGGAATAATGAATAGTCACTGGGACTGCTAAATTAAGGCAGACAGGTAAGAAGAGTTTTAAGTGTGGTGTCATTAAACCACAGTTTTAATTGTGGTGTCATAAGAATTTGCAGCATTCCCTACATACAATGGTTATTACACACATGTGGGGATGGGACACCTTGAGATTCAGGTAATATTCCACATAGATTACACAGCTGAGTTTACCCCAGTTTAGAAACAGCTGAAGCTGTTTGATGTCCACTCCTTGGTCTCTGCAGCAAGAATAAGAAGGTTTCCAATGCCAAATATCCAAAAATCTTGATCATTAGTCATAACTGGTGTGGTAGCAATAACATTGCTGTAACAAGTTAATAAGAAGGTGGTAATGAAACTATCATATTTAATTAGATATGAATTAGTATGGCAGATGAAAAGCTATTCCTGGCCCTGGAAGCAGCCATTCCAGAGCTTGACTGAAGCACAGCAGTACACAGGAACTGCTGTTGTTCTTTGCTGCTCTGCTGATAAAAGAGGAACTTGGATTCCAACACCTCCAGTCTGGCACTTTTCACAAGAATGAACAAAACCAATTTAGCCCAAAGGATGTGGCATATTGAAGGAGTTGGGTGAATAACTCATTTGTGCAGTTGGCGTTGTGGTTGGTACGAGAGTTACGTGGCGAGCCAACGCACTGTGAACCTCTCCTGAGTTACTGCCAAGTCCATTTAATCTGCTATAGCTCCTTATCAGACAGTTCCCCACGGAATCAAGTATATTTTCTGTTAAATCTTAGCTTTAAAATAATGCATCAAAGTTGATTAAATATGTCCTGATTAGAGGAAATGGTTTGAGGGACAGTGCAATTTTTTTAATAGAAGTGTTATTTATAAAGTAAAACACTCCTGTTTGTGACACCCTGGCTGTTTCCATCAGGAACAGATGCCAAGGGGACTCTTTTTCCCCAGGGAGCACAAAGCTCAGCTGCCTGAGGTTATGGAATCTCATCTACCCAAGGCATTGAAACCACATTGACATTTTCTGTGCTACTCTTGATGCTGCACAAGCTGAACCCATTTCTGAGAAGAAGCATGTGGAAGGAAACAGGAGTTATTGTGGAACTACATCGCTCAAACTTGTGTGATAAAGAAGCAATGCTGTATTTCCTGACCTTAGGAGCTTCCCTATGTTTGCAGCTCTAGCCCAAACAACTTAGCACAGGAAAGTTTTAAACAGGTGTCTCTGTGACAGGTTAATTGTTGCAAGAAAAATGCCTGGAGGTTTACTTCAATAGGAAGACCTGCAGAGGAAGGAGTAAGAATGCTGGTTTACTGTTGATCATGAAATGAGTTCATCAAAGAGGATTTACAAGATTGATGTTGCCTTGAAAATGCTCTGATGTTTTCTTTACGAAGTTCTTGTTGGGTAGAACTTTATTACTTCTGAATTGAATTTCATTTTATAGCTAGAACATCTCGAATGCATGTTAATTGGGCCATATCAAATGAGCCGTGGATTTCTGTAAATGTGTTAAAATAAAAATATATTCAAGAAAGGAAATGGTGTACGTCCCTCTGCCTCTGTCATGATGTCTACAATTCCCTAATATTTTATCACTGCTTCAGCACAATTTTCCAAAATTACTACAGATAACACCAGTCATAAAAGGCAGCTTTTTTTCAGGACCTTTTTCCAAGTATGGGGTGTGGTAGTTTTAGCATGGGAAAGAGAACTAAGAACCGTTACCATCACTTATACAGTTTTCTGATTAAATATTAAGATCATCTGAAGATTAGTGCCTCGTTTGATTTGATTGCTTCTGGTATTTGGACTAAAACATAAAATTGATCTCACCTGGAATCCACAGCTGATATGCAGTTGAAATTAGCACCAGCTCACAAAAGAGACAGGAACAGATGAGCTTCTTACAAAGAGGGATTGTGAAGGAGAACTGCTAGGACCTAAAACCAGCAGAAGTTTCCCTGTGTGCCCTGTCATCTTACTGAAGTGAAATTTTTCATTTCCCTTCTTAGGATGTTTGCTGTAACTGGAACAAGGGGAAAAGCATGATCAGCTTCTACCTGGTGGCTCAAGGAAATTTAAGGCAAGGATGGAACAACTGGTGGAATCAAGAATCTGGTCAGGGATAATTTTATGATGTTTTTAAACTTCTATCTTTCTGTTTGCTGGTAGTCCCCAAGGGTGTATCTACACACAACAAAAATCTACCTGAGCTCTCTTTAAACAAGGTGATTTCAGGAAAGAGAATAGTATAACTTTTATATTGTGTCATTATATGACTTTTATAATGGATTGTGAACTGTAAGCAATTTCAAAGAGGTTGTTGGTGGAAAAGTCACGGTATTGTATAGTTCTTTTATAGAAGTATTAACATACACAGGCACACACCTACATTTTTTATTTACTTTAACAATGCCAGAGTTCTCCACACCACAGCAATCTTTTCCAGCTTCTTGCTATGTACATATGACTCTTCAAGTTCTCCTTTTTTCTTATCAAGTTATTTTCTGCTTTTGCCTATCTTTCTTATTATTTTTTTTGGCTAGCAGGTGTGCTACTGAACAGCAGTGTTGCCCGTATTCTGGCAGCTTATCAACAGCTCCAAAGTTAATTTGAAATAGATGATGTGTAAAAAACTCATGACGAATTTCACTGTGGACAAAAATCGGTAA
Organism: Oxyruncus cristatus; assembly: GCA_013399855.1. Taxonomy (NCBI): domain Eukaryota; kingdom Metazoa; phylum Chordata; class Aves; order Passeriformes; family Cotingidae; genus Oxyruncus; species Oxyruncus cristatus. Next base: position 1,523,017 of record VXAY01003150.1, read on the forward strand.
TCACGATTTGATCAATGAAAGCAGTGAGAGTATTATAAGTTGTGCAATTATTATGCATAAGCAGGTCTATACCTCAGGTAAATTCTGCTTTCCCTTGCTGTGATGAGACCTTTGGATTTAAGCAAAATTAAGATTTAGCCTGACAAATCCTATTTTTATTCTTCTATTTTTGTAGTAAAACGAAGTTTTCCATTAATACAGAACACCACCACACCACAGAGGTGTTCATTAGTTTCTTGGTGTCATTATTGCTATTAAAATGTAAGGGAAAAAAAACCCATTGTGGCGCATTTACCTTGGCTGGCTGCCAGATATCCAGCCACTCTCTCATTCCCATCCTCAACAGCACAGGGGGAGAAAAGGAGCAAAAACCTTATGGATAGAGATAAAGACAGGGAAATCACTTATCCGTCACCATGATAGGCAAACCGGGTTGGATGAGATGACCTTTAAGGGTCCCTTCCAATCCAAAACATTCTATGAGCTTGGGAAAATGGAATGTTACTTGTTGCCAGTTAAAATAGAAGAAGGTAACTGTAAAATAAGTCAGCTCCTTAAAACAGCCTGTGCTGTAACAGAATCCATAGTGTTTCCCTGTGGAAGAGCAGTAATACTCTTTTATCCTGTATTTCCTTTTTCGATTCAATGTTGTCAGGATATCACAGGTAAGGAAAAGGGTTTCTCTAAGCATCTGGCAAAGCATAATTTAGTGCATAACTGGTTAATTGTCCTCATCCTTTATGGTATACTAGAAATCAGCTTTTGAGACAGTATTGTTAGGAATGTCAGATTCCTTAGATATTAAAAAAGGTGATCAACCAGTTCCTTCAGATTAAGTTTTAGCATTTTTTTTAGGAACAATAAAATACTACAGAGGATTCCTGTGTATGCTTAAGTTGGATACCATTTTGGCATGTATGACCCTCCTTGAATGTTAATTATCTTTGTCTTTTATGTAATTAACCACATAAGAACAAAAACAGGATTTGTTAGAAGAGTTAGGATGAACCATTTTGGGAGAGTACATAATTCCACTTTTTGCTGAGGTAAATGAAGAGCAAGCATTTCAATATGACCAAAAATCCTAAACAGACAAATTTCAGGAGGGGAAAATGTACATTTTTACATATTTGATCAGATATATAATGCTGAGAAAGAGCAGAACTACAGCTGTTATTTAAATTTATGATGGAAGGCTGAATGGAGCAATGCTGTGTTTAGAAACATTTTTGTGTTTCATGGCAACGTGGCCGAAGGAATATATGAGGGATTCTGTGGAATAAGTGAAAGCACCAAGAAGCACAACTATTGTACTCTGCTTTTCACGCAGTTGTTGCATCCAGTATTTCACCCTCTTTGGCACTTTTGCTGATGGTGACAGCAGGGAATGGATATTTATATTGGGTACACCACTGATTAGGGCTGTGGAAGAGAGTGGTGTGTTTTGTCAGGGTCTTAACGCAGCTCAAGGTCTCTTGTCACAAATGTTTATGATGATGGGACAAATACAGAGCAATTACCATTTACTGGGTAATAATTTGGCAACATTTGCAAACTGGTAAACAGAAGTGACTGGAGTAATATACGAGGTGGGGCATCATCCCAAAAACCTATCAACACTAATTACAGAGTCGGTGCACCAGGTGATCATTCAGCAAATATTTGCAACTCATTCTTTTTTTTGTTTGTTTGTTTTCATGAGCTGCAGTCTTCAGCGTGGGACCACAGCTCTTCTCTGCCAGTCCCTCACACTCTGTTTTCCCTGTTTCCTTTTGCACATGGATTTGTCTTGAAAAGACAAGATATTTGAGAATTGTCTAGGCTGAAGAAAGCCAGTTGCGCCTCATCAGCTATTTTTCAAGGATGAACATTGTACTGTTAATAACTGACATATATATTAGGGTTTCTAATGAGGATAATAAGAAATTATCTTCATTGAGAATTGTACACAGGACACTTGAGATCTGTTCTCAGTTCTGCCAGACTTTCTGTGTCAACACTGGTTAGTGTGTTAATGGTTACGTCTCCAACTTTTAAAGAGGAGGAATATTTCTGTGGGAATGTCGTGAATTGCTTGTGACTGAAGGCAGACACCTCATCAATAAGGTGCATATGAATACCTAGATGAGACATGACATTTGCAGACCACATAGGTCAGAGTTGTGCTTAAGGACTGGTTTATCTGTAAAATCAAAATACTCCAGTACATGAACACACTGATAGGCATATATTCTTAATGAATGAGTAGGGGGGACAAGACATCCCAACAAAACCAAACCTAAAAAAACCACAGCCAAAATATCCCCACTAAGAATCCTAAAAAAAACCCAACAAAAAACCAACAACCCCCGCAAAAGAAATCCCAAACCAAAACACAACCACAAAACAAACTCAAAAAAAAGCCGACAAACCAACACACAAAAGAGCAACAAAACACTAAGATTTTTGAATATGGCTGTTCTTACAGAAAACCTTTAAAGCAAAGTTTTTTCTAGCAGACTGAACAACCTCATTTTCAGCTTGTGGCTCACATGTTCTCCCGTTCAGAAAAGCTCTGTGTGCACGAGTTAGTTCGAGCACAGCAGCAGCTCCCCTGAAGTGAGTGAGGCTCTGCATCTGCTTATCTACACAGGCTGGAGCTGTGCTGAACTGGGGGCAAAACTGATAAAATTTCTGATCTCTTTTTTTTTTTCTCCTGGTTTCCTGGCATCTTGAAACACTTTCACACGCCGCTCACTCCCCTGTGAAAACAGGGAGTATAGTGGCAATACTGTAACTGCTTCAGATTTATATTCTTACATGTGTTTTCAACACAGGGATGTTGTGAGAGGAGCCCTCAAAGGGTGAAAGAGTTGTACTGTGAGTTGGATCTTTCTTTTGGTGGGATTTATTTTCAAAAATATTTCTGTTTAAGAACTGCGTTATTGTATATGCCCATATACAATGCCTTCTGAAGGTGAGCTTAATTCTTGTACTTTGGTACTTCTTTTCTTAAATTACAGGTGTAGTGGTGCTAGTGGGAATGCCAGTGCTTGGAGGAGATAAAGCAGTACTCTGGCATGTTTCCCTTCAAGTCTTGCACGACACCAGCCTCGTGGTCTGAGCTCTGGCTAATAAATAATAGTCTTCCAGTGTGGCACCTTCTTTTGTGGTCCGAGGCCAGCCTTTCCCTCTCACAAACGCCACAGGCACTTGTTTCTAGGTTGTCTTCTCTGTGGCTTTTCTACCTCACTGGAACAGCCCCTGTAAGAACATGGTCTATCTGACCTCCTGTGGTGTGATTTGCACAGTCTCGTTAACTTTCTTATCAAGCCCAACCCTGAACACTGAAGTCTGTAGCATTTCTCTGCACGCTTCACCAGGGGAGCTGACACTGCATAGAAACATTATAACTTCGAGTTCTCACAGTGAAATCTGTTAGGAGTGATAGCACAACCCTTGCTGAAGCTGAAAAAGAAACCATAACTTGTAACATGCTGTCATAAGTCCATAATTATTTTTCATTTGTAAAGTAGGTAGATTTTTCTAGGGTAAAAGTATATTACCTGGATAGCCTCTGGACACTTCTCCAACCGCCGTGTTAGGTGAATCCCTGGAGGTTTGAGACTTATTCAAAAAAGTGTCAAGAATTTCAATTAAAGTTAAACAGTTTAAGAATACATTCCTTGAAACTGAAATAAGAGGCAGGAGAGTAGCCCAGGCATTTGTCTTCCCAGGGTAGCTAAGGATGCTAAAGCATTTGACCTTAACTTCACATTGCAGACTGCTAGTGTTGTCTATACACAGTTTTTGCAGGCAGTCTGTATTTATCCTTCCTTCTGGGAGCAGCTAAATAACCCATCATTTATGATATCGAGTTTATTCTGTGTTAATTTTGATGGTCTGGAACAAGTTTCAACGTGAACAGTTGATGCAGACTGGTTGTTTAAAACCGGGTAGCTTGGGTCCTTGTGATTATTCCGGCACTTTAATTCACTGAGTTTGTTACATGTGTAAAAACTGTCAGCCCATTAACGGCCTGAACTCTCTGCTGATGAGTACTACAGAGCATGTTTCTGGCTGTGAAAAGCAGAGGTGATTATGCATTCCTTTTTTTTTTTTTTGTGACTGAGGGAAATTCAGTGTTTTCATGTGTAAGTACTTCTTTGGACAAGGCTACCTCTTTTTCTTAATAATCCTACCTATGTTCTGTATTTTTCAAATTCATCCTCTAGGCTCAAGTTGTTTGACAGACCCTTCTGGCTGTTGTCTCTGGGTGACCAGAATTGTTGGCTATTACCAAATACAGATAATAAGTGGAGATTGGTGGTATCTGTAGAGGAACTTCTGCTCTGGGTTAGAGCCGTTGCTGTAAATCTGCTCCTGAGGAGAGCACCCTGAATGTGTCCTTCCTCCAGAAGGACAGCAGTGGTGGAGAGTTCCACAGCCAAGGTTGTGGCCAAAAATGCCTCTGCAATTCCCACCTCTTGTGGTTTTTTTTAAAGTGAATATAGGAATTTGGAAGGCAGGTATGAGAGTTTAAATTTCCTCCAAGAGGGAGTGGCAAAGAGGGTGAAAGTTGTTTGGTTTCAAAGAAAGAAGTGAGAATGTGAGAGGACAGAGAGCAAAATTCAGAGGAACACAGGAGTACCTTAGTATGCCCTTAAACAGAAGCTCAGAGGGGATTTTTCACACACCTTGCTGGTTCTGTTGCTGGTTTTGTACTTGCACTGTCATTCACAGTCATCCCACACAGAACCCAGTGCTGCTGTGTTAATTGAAGTTTTAGTCATCCAGGCAGATTAGCTTGGTGTACTCCTTGAAAATTGCATGTCGTGTCATTAAACTGGAGTAAATGCTGGACAGTTTGTTGCAGAGAATTAATCATTTTGTCCTCCTCCAGATCCTTGGAGAGCCGTGAGAAAAATTATACTCCTTTAACTGTTTTCCAGAATGCAGTCTGCGTTTTGGTTTTTTTGGTGCTAATGAGCATTTCATCTTCATGGTCTTGCCTTTTTGCCTCTGTTACTCTATGACCATCACGAAATACGCAGCACCGAAATCCATCAAGAGCCAAAGCTGCTTGATTCACCAGGAGCCCTATACTGTAGCAGCAAAAATTTGCTATTAACATTTCATGAGCAGGGATTAATAAAACATTACACAATTAAATATTTCATATTATCAATTGCTTCTGATTAGCAAGCTCATGAACAGTGTGGAAAAATATGACAGGTTTAACAATCTTTAGTATTATGTGTGGTAGTGGAAGAGCAAACCTATTTAGTAAGTCAGAGTTGATGTGGTGCAAATCAGACGTTCATTTAACAAGTTTATTCTTTTAACCAAACTAATCAGAAATAAGTGTTATGTCACTACGAGGCAGTAAGGTTTTAATTAATTTAGTTTATACTTTAACTGGTGTACAGAAAGTTTAATTTTTCAAGAGGTTTTTTCCCTGCATTATTTATTTGGATAATTTTCATTAAATAGTCCTCAAGTGACCTGGAGGCAATTTGTCATCAGGAAGACAGTATTTAGCTCATGTGAAAAGATTTCATTCATATATTCTGGCTTCAGAAGACCTGTTTCAGAAGATACCTATCTCTATAAAGTATTTATGTGGCAATTACTTAGTATTTATTTATGCCCTTATGCATCAAAGTAAGCCAGTTTGTAAAAGTCTTGCTCAGGCTGCTGAGGAAGGAATACTTTGCAGGAGTGGATTGAATGGAGGGCAGTCTGACACCACTAATGTAACTTCTAAAACCTGTCCCTTTCCCCAGAGATGGAGATTTTTCTCCTCAGTATGTTTTTCCCTTCTGTCTGTTTTTAAAGGCTGTATTCTGGCACTGGGAAAAGTTCTGCTAATAAAGAGTTACACTAATTAAAGCACAGACTCCTCTAGACACCTTTTTATTCCTTTTTTAGCCCTGCAATAATGAATAAATCTTGTTATTCACTGTTCTCTTTTCCCTACTTCCTTTCATTTTTTGCTGCTTAAAAAGCGGGTGTTTTCATGGGTCAGGTATGAAAACTTATCCACTATGAATTGAAAAGTTTTTGGTCTTTTCTGCAGTGTTCACTGTAAAGAAAGAATGCACATCCTCTTGCAGCTTGCCTCTCTCGGGAATTCAGCCACTTTTCTGGGGTTTTGCACGGTCCCCAGTGGCATATGGTAATCATTCTTTAAATAGCACTGTGTGCTGTCTTCCTCTCCTGTTCCCTGGAGCCACTCTGTTTGTCCTGAAATGCTGCTCCATCCTCTTTGCTGTGGAAATTTTCAGCTTTTCTGAGGAAGGGACTGGGAGAAAAGGTCTTTCTAGAAATTATTCTGTTGACAATCCTGCAACAACATAAGGCACGGCAGCAGCCTGGGAGTCAGGGTGAGGGCTTTGGTGGGGGAACTCATCCTCAGTGCAATCCAGGGTAACTCACATTCCGTCCTTCCTGCTACCAGTGTCCCTGCAGTGACGAGCAGTTCTGATCCAGTTTGTGCCCAGTGCCCTCAAAAACACGCCTGGGAAATGTTTGAAATAAGGTTAACAAGGGAGAGAGGAAATTTAATGACGTTCTTTATTCTATTTTTTTTTAATATAAATCTGGATGGGTGAAGAGCCATTTAGATTAAGTAGTAAGGCTTAAATGAGATCCATAAAGTAATTTAATTTTCTTTACAACACCTTCTAGCCAGCTGATACAATGTTAAGCTTCTATCACAATTATAATCACCATCCAAATGAGAAATCCAGTACCGATGTTAATTCCCCTTGTTTACTTAAAACTGTGAAAGCTGAAGCTGATGGCAGTGTAAGAAGGAAAATACCTGAAGGTAGTTCTTTCAAAAGCAATCATTTGGGAATATCTAAACTGAACTTGTTTGAAAGGGAGGATGAGCAAACATTTACATATGAAATGTAAATTCCATACACAGTGAGAGTGCCCATAGGAAGAGCTCATCTGCATTTAGAAGATTATGGGAGAGGGGAAATAATTTTTTACAGAAATGAACTATGTAAAGTAAGTGCAAACAAAGAAGGACAGAATTCACTGACCTCAGAAGTTAAGGGAGAGGAAAAACTAATTGTTTTCAAGGCAAGTTACTACCTTCGATACTTTGATTTTTTTTTTTTTTTTTTTTTTTTCAGAAGAAGATGCTGACCAAGAAGTAAAAGTGAACCCATAAAAGTATGGCATGGGGAATTTTGTCTGCTACAAAGGCTGAGACCCCTTTCGGAGGTAAAACCAGAAAATCTTGGTTCTAGGACGTAAAGGTGGAATCCTGGCTGCATGAAAATCAGTACCAAAAAATTGTTACCAGTTTGAAAAGAAGGAGGATTTTTCTCCCAGTGACTCGTTGGTATAAGCATTGAACCAAGAACCAGAACATTCTGAATTCCAGACTCGTAAGTCTGTATGTCTATATGATGATAAATCCATTTTAAGGTCTCGTCCTCACTTTAAAACCTGCGTGGTGTTTCTCACTACTACTTTAATTAAAATATAAACCAGATCTTAATAAAGTACATGGTTTCCTATGGTATAAAAGCGGTGTTTTTCAACTAACTGATTTTGAATATTCAAATGAGTAACAGCAAACTGCAAGGTACCTATAAATAATAAACATTGTTGAATATTTTAAAATGAAAAATTTAAGGTTTTGTACAAATTTCTGAAAGAATTTGGAAAATACTTCAGAGCTTGAACACATATTGAAACTTATCTACTAAAAGTATTCAGTTAGTTTCCCCTCAAACATATTTTGCTATCAGAATTTAATTAATTGTGTAAAACATGCATTTCTCTTTTATATCAAAAGGCAATCACTGGAGCTGGTTACCATTTCCCGGTATTGAAGTTCTCTATCACACTTATGTTATATTCAGGATTGTGCTTAAATCTTTTCTGTTTCATTCTTATAAGATCTAGGGAAAGGCCTTCATAAGGTTATCAAGCACTAACTGTTTTCTGACACAGGCAGCCTGGTTCAGATTCCTGCTACTGACCTACAGGTGAGAGACACCGTGTCAAGTGCACCTGGAAAATGTCTGCAAAAGTATTAATCATATAAACGATTGATGAATTTTGTCTATAGTTCATTGAATAATTTATTGTCACGACTGGCACTAAATAAACTCTACAACCAGCCTTATGCCTGCTTTAATAACTAATACCATCCATCACCTGTCAGTCTCCCCAGCAGCACCCCTGCCACTCAGGTCCCGTAATTCTCCACTCTGAAGAAGAAAAGATGGTAAGTATGGTCACCTTCTCTTCGATCTTTAGAACCTGTTCTGAAGGTAAAAAATGGGATGCTCAGGTTAACCTTTCTGACAAGTTCTCACAGCCTTTGTGACAGATTGGACAATTCTGCTCCGATGGAGCTGTGGCAGGAATGGTGCCTGACAGTGCAGCTCGTCTCCAGCTGGCAGTGGATGGGGATGCTTTGAGACAGCAGAGCAAGGATGTTTTGAGTCAGTCCTCCTGTAAGCTGATCCTCAGGTGAAAACCTCTATGGGTCTAGTTACCTATTGCCTCCCTCAGAAAGCTCAACCTTACTTTTATATGTAGCTGCCCTTTCCCTCCCAGCCCCACGCCTGCAAAAAGTGGAAGTGCTGAGCAATTCTGTCTGACATCCAGTATGAATTTGGGTTTTGTGCATGACAGTGATAACTAACTCTCATTTAGGCGTTCCGTTTGCTGTCTGGGACAATGCTTCATTCACACAGTTCTCCTGTAGAAATTTAGAAAGAAATAGTTTTAGGGGTGACAATTTTTACTCAAAGTCCTGACTGCTTCAGTTTGTGTTAATTATGGATTCATTTGTTGACCTCCAGGAAGATTCTGACAAATCTAATGTAGTTCACCATGACAGTGGGCTAAATTTTGGTTTATTTAATTTATTAAAAAAAAAAGTACTAAATTTGACTTTTTAATTTTTGTTCCTTTCCACAATTATCTCAACCATATGATGAGCTAGCATTTATGAATCTTTTTCTTCTTTGTTGTGTTCCAGCTGTCAAAGACCTGCAAGTATTTTTTTCACACTATATATTCTTATCAATTCCTCGAATACTGAGTCATCAGCTGGACACAACCTTCTGTGGTGAGCTTTCTTTTCCTCTTTGGAATGCCTTTTCTCCTTCATGCCTTTAATTTTGGACTTTCAGACTTGGACATTTTATGATCCTCTTTCTAAGATGGTGCACATCTTGAAGGGCGAGATATAAGACGGGATAGAGTGCCCATGGGAACCACAGTCCATCTGTATGCTTTTAGCTTGTATTTGTGTGCCTTATTTTAACTTTTTTTCTGTATGCAATTTTTCATATGTTAATATATATTGCTTAGTGATAAGGAGAATTGGAAACATCCAGACTGAAATGATGCACTTGAATTAATGAGAATCAGTGTCAGATTTAGTGTTTAAATGATTGTCTATTTTTTGTTTTTAACTAAAATTAGTTTAGTCAAAACTGTTCATAGAAAGTTAACTTAGATATGTATATCTCAAGAATAGAAAAGTGGTTACAGAACAATGTGATCATTCAAAGAGATGTCCTTTCTTGTTATGTCTTAAGCTGCACAGGTAGGACAGTTACAGAATTTTGTGAGTGGACAATGTCAAAGCAACAAGTGACTTAATAGCACAAGAAACTTTTTGAATAATTTTGAGATGCAACAATATTTGTGACAGTAGCGGTAGCTCCTAAGGTTTCTTTGAGTTGCCCTTTTTTATGGGAAGAGAGTGTAGATGAGCAAAGTGGCAAAGCCATCTTTAAATCCCTGTACAGGGGGAGAGGGGAATACATTTGATAGCACTGTTTACCAACACTGGTAATAATGACCAAGAGAATTCTTACCAGAATGCAAACAGGCCCACATCCATTTCTATATCATGTTCTGCCTGCATCAGCTCAAGAATGGTGAGAAATATCAGAGGCAGGGCCCAGAGTTCAGTGCCTGTCCCAGGAACAGTGCACAGTTTTCAGATCTACATTCAGTGACATGGTGTAACTGTGTTATTTCCTCTTTTGTCACTTCTTTTCTTCTCTGTGTAATCGTGAACATTGGTTCAGAGTTTACACTCATCGTTGTCTCAGGAGCAAAAAATTCAGACTCCAAGCCTAAATGCACCAAATTAAGTTTAAGAATTAAATATTTTCGTTTTATTTTTAAATAGAATAGCCATTCCAATTTATCACCATGTTTCTACCTCTTGCACATGCCTTCTGACATTGTTTTTGACAAGTATGTGCCATCTTCCTAATAAAATGTGCAGTAACTTCCCTAATGTAATTGAAAGCCCTTTAAAACTTACTTGCTGAGGGATTGCCTCTGTACCTTTCAGATATATTGAGACTTTTGCACTTGAATACTGCAGTTTTCTCCTATCTGAACTGCCAAAAGAAAACGGGTAAAATATTTCAATTAATACCAAATGCCACTACTGTAGTTATTACTTGCTTGAAAAGTTGAAGTATGTTAGTGCTATGCTGAAACTTTTTATAACGACTTCTGGTGCAAGCTTTTTGGATTATACGACTTTTCCCTTGACTTACAGAAGACCCTTGTTGGACCTTGAAGTGGCACATTTGCATGACTTGTCCATAGCTTCTCACCTTTGCTCATGTTTTATTCTCAGCTTTGCTCTGTGCCTTGCACTGATGTGTAGTTCTGACTTGATGTGATGGGACCAGTGTGAGATCTGCATTTAGCTTATGCTCCCAGCTTTAGGACTGCCTTTAGAGCAAAGCAGGCTGTGTTGTCTTCTCCATCACAGCAGGGCCAGTCCAGTGTAACTTTGTAAGATTTTATGTTGCTTGGAACTGTTTTTCTTTAGTTATATATCAACTTGGCTATCTGGAATGGCTTTATCACTTCTATTGCTGTTGCATTTGTATCTTGATCTGTTCCTCTGAAGTGATGTGCTTGTCACAAAATGTGCAATGTCCTCCATCCTGTGAAAGGTCATAAACGTTTGTAAACTGCTAAGGCCAAATATGGCTAATCTTGAGAGTATATCACAGTTCTTCATCTCAATACAAACCCAACCTGATCTCCGTTGGCACAGGTGAGCTTTGTGAAGGCCACCAAATGTTACTTGTACACAGGCCTTTCCTGTCTGATCTGTGGAAAGCTGGCCTGCTAACATGGGGCTGGCTCTTTTAGGCAGCAGGCACATCTTAAGGTACCAACCCCTCTCATAGCAGGGTCAATTTTGAAGTTCAGTAAATGATAAGAGACAGAGAAAAGTGATTGTAATGCAATTGTACATCCCCAGGGCTTACGTAGATTAGACAAGGTGCTTCTCTTTGTAGAATGTGTGGTGTGGACGATTGTGGCATTGGCTTATTTGCTTGACTGATGATCATGAAACTCATACAGATAAGCTTTTGGATTGGTCCTGATGTGATAGAGTTTTGTAAAATTATAAAGGTTTGAAACAGGTAAATGGGGGATGAGTATTCACTGTTTCCAATTATCCTAGAGCTGAGGAGCACATGATAGTTATTAAGCAAGTGTAAATCAAACAGAGAGTTTGTTTGATTGTTTTTTGTTGTGGGGGGGTTAAGCCTTGGAGGAAACTGGAGAAGTTCACCTACAAATCAGCTTCAAAAGGTGAGACATCTCTTTTGATGGTTATCGAATACAATCTCCACGTCATATTTTTAAGCATTTTTATTTTGGAGGCAGGAAGGTCTAATTTAGCTAAATAATAGTAGTAGTTTCTGCTGTTTCCTATACTTTTCCCACTTTCATGAGCTACTGGCCACTCCACCTTAGCTCATTTTCTCCATTTAGTGTTTTGTGTATGTTTAAGACAGCAGACTTCTCAGTTCTGCTGATAGAAAACTACTTTTGTCTTAATGTTTCTTCTTTTAAGGGTGAGCTTAAAGACTGTTGAATCTGTCAAGATGAAAAAAATGTCAGTTAAACATTTGAAAGAGAACAAACTATTCTGAATGATTGCATTAGGAAATGGAAGGGCTGGATGCCAAATGTCGGCAATGAAACAGGTAATGTGGATGCCAGAGAATGAAAAATTCACTATTTCTGCTGCTCAATTTTTAAAGTACTTTTCTTCTGACACTATAGTATAGATTTCAGGAAAGGGCTGAAGGAAAAAGATTTTGATCTTTGAAAGTAACCTTATTAAAAAAAAAACAATTAAAAAAAATTAAAATGCAGTTTACAGCTCGTATAGGAGAAGGAAACACCTTGTCCCAGCAAGGGATGGATGAGATGGCTGAAGACCACAAAAGGTTTCATCATTGTCATGTGCCCAAAGTTTGGCTCCACGGGCTCTGCTTGTCAAATGCAATATATATTTTTCCTTGATTTATGTGTTTTTAATGGCTTCATCTTGTGGTTTCACACTGTCTAATCGTATCACATTCCAAACACGATGTAATGCAATTCACTTTTTTCTACCTCTGACTAAGTTAACAATGAAGAAGAGATATGGAAAAAGCTCTACACAATAACTTATTCACCTTCACCTTCTTAGTTTTCTTTTAAACTTTTGCAAGATTACTTTTGGCTTTCCTTATAACTGAACAGCTTTGCTCCCTTGAGCCATTTCCTTGGGGAGTTTTCTGTCTTTTACCTTGCCATTTATCATTATTGCCTTCTCCATTTGCACTGTTTCTTTTGCAATTTCTCTTTCTGTTCCAGATGTTCTGTATCTCTTTGGTTTAGAGGGTTTCTTCTTATTTTCAATTTATTCTCGTTTAAAGCTACACTTCGTAGCTTCAATTATTTTTGCCAGACATGGCAATATTTAATGATAAGCACCCTTGTTTTTTTTCTTCTTGAAGATTATTCACATTCCATTCTCAAGTGACTAATGTTTTGATCACTTATTCATTATGCTTTTATTTTATATTTCACTGTCTGTATAATTCTGTTTGGATTAGTTTCTTTTTATATCTTTATATCTTTATATCTTTGTCTTGCCACCTCCTTCTGTGGCTGTTCAGTCTACAACCCTCTTGCATGCTTAGTCATCTCCTTAATATTCACAAAGTAAAACTACTGACCTGTAGCTTTTTAAAAAAAAAATGTATCCCAGATGGTAACCAATTATGAACTCCAAAGTTGGCAGCTGTTAACAGGACCAAAATGCCTTCTGCTCTTGTCTGCAGTTTGACACCTCTAAGTGCAGACTGATTTGCCAAACAGGTCACTCAGCCACCTATGCAGGCAAGTACACACTTAGGAAAATTGCTGCTTAAAGTTTGCTCTGAAACAGAAAAACCTTCTGGAGACTTGGGGGAGAGATTTTGAAATGTTGACTAATACAATACTTCTATAATGAACTTTATTGATGTTATCATGTTATTCATATCAATGAGGGTGTCCAAACATATAAGAATGAATCAAGCATTTCCTGAAACCTGATGAGTCTTGTAGCCTTTTCTCAGTGAGTCCTGCAGTAGCTGTGCCACTATTGATTACTGCAATAAGAAGTTTTTAAATGTTTGGTGTCATCATTGCAGAGCTCATCTTTTATGAATTACTATTTGCTTTGTCCCTCATTTGTACCTTTTTGGATTTTTGCAGCAGGGGGAACTGAATAATTCAGAAACGTTCGGGTCAAGTCACTCAAAAATTGGTTCTAAAAGAATCTAAGTTTTATGTTCATTTGTGGCAGAGTATCTTGCATTCCCTTGATTATGCTGATATAGGTCACAGAATTTGTTGCCTCTTTTTTTTGTTGTATTCCTCATTTCCTCTTAGTTTCTCTTCAAATTACACAAGCAGTCATAGATGTTATTACAATCAGTATAGTTTAATCTTTCTGTACTTCAGCAGAATTTCGCTGTTGCATTAGACGCAGGAGTCCTGTAAATCTGGAAATTTTTCTGTGCATTTTCTCCCTGCCAAATTGAAGATCCTGTTTTCAACTTGATTAGAAAAGATTACTAAATCAGGAAAAATGCGATTTGAATTTGTTAGTGACAGAAGCAGAAGAGTTTCATGCTAGATGAAAGAGGTTTATTTTAATTTTCTTTAAATGAAGGCAAGATGACAAATCACTTTTATTTCTACCACAATATGGTTACTTTATTCTATGCCAGTCAATGATGAGTTTTCAGAACTGTGTGTGCTCAGTTTCTTGAGAAAACTCAAGAAGTGTTACATTGCCGTCAAAATTGTGATGAGTGACATACATTTGACATATCTGAAGGAGACATTAAACTACCAAATAAATTCTTTGTGCAGTACCATGATAATTACACTGATGTTTCTTCGTGTGAAAGCTTATTATCAAAGTTTTATGTCTATCCTCGGATAGCAAAGCGAATAGTCTGATTTTCAGAGGCACCCACAGCCTTTTTCACTTGTTCCCTCAAGGTAACTAATTTAAGCGTGTGATTTCTGTTGACTTCAGTTTTCTTTCAAGTCAGTAGGAACCATCCATGTGCTTCAGTTTCTTGATGAAAATTTCTTGCTAAACTTCATACTTAGTTTCTCAAGAATGGATATAAGTATATATGGGTGGGTGTCTAAACCTGACACCTGACCTATGTTAATTATGGTAACGAGAGATAATGTTTTCCAGATTAAGGTTTGTTTCCTTTCATTATATGTTGTGCAATACAGTTGGAAACGGGATCATTTATTCATGCAAAGCCTTCAGATCACATTGCTGGACACATTTCCAAGTGCTCAGTGGCACAAAGGCTTTAATACTGTACAGATATTATACCAAAATTGGATTGTTGATCAAGACTCGTATTTAAAGTACACTCTTTTTGATGATTCTTCCAGATTACAAAATTTCTCATTTTAGAGTTCAGTTACCCAAACCAGGGACAAATAATTAATTTCTATTATGGTGGTCTTGATTTATTCTGTATCAATCTTTCTACTTGGTCTAGTTATTAAGTAAATGGTTAGTTTTCATACAACCACTTACAATACCTAACTACCCAGCTGCTCCAAATAATCCTCAATTTTTGTGAGGACTCTCAAGAAAAAGAGATTTATAAATGTCCTGCATAAAATAACTAACAAAATGATTCCTCACCTTTCCCTCCTCTGTCTCTCATACCTGGAATACTGAGGATAGGACTCTGGTTGCTTACACAGCCACGATACTTGTAAAGGAAAATTTCTGAGGCTTTAAGACTGCAGGACTGACACCTCAGGTTAGGGATAACTTTCTCTTTAAGATTGGTTTTTAAAACCTGGGTGTCTTCTTTGGGCAGAACGTTGTTAAAGTCACTTTGAAAAAGTAATATGTTGCTTAGGACTGCTTATTTTCTCCTAGAAATAATGGATCACTGGCTACTTTTAGATTACTTTTGAGTCAAGCACTCTTTGAATTACAACTGGCAGAACTAGTACCTCTTGTTTTGATTTAATGCAGCCTCCAGCCTTTAGAGAGAGATTGGTGCTCCTTCTTGAACTAGTCTGTGTTGCTCAGTCCTGGCACAATTCCCAATCTGCAAGCTGCACTGTCACTGTGTGGATAAGATTTTTCAGCAGATGTTAAATTAAATGCCCTCTTCCTCCTTGCATTGAACAACACAGAGTGTTAAGTGCCACGTGCTTCTTTGGAAATAAATTGATGTTAATACTAAGCTCTGTAACCCCATTTTACATCCTTGAGATAAATATGACTGCGAGGTTCACGTCAGTACTTAGGGTTAAATTTCTATCCCACATAGAGTTTAATTCTCAAAATTCCAATATGAGATGGTCTTCCCTGTCCTTAGATTTTAAATGTCAGTGTTTCCTAGCTCAAGTTTGTTATCCTTTTTCTTACAGAGTTGGAGCAGTCTAGCTGAGGACTCATCTACCTCAAACACCCCTGTTGTCTTATAGTTGGCTAAGCAAAACTCCTTGACCTTGCTTAAATTTAGCATCTTGACAAAGAGTTAGCAACTATCAGCACATAAAAGATCCCAGAGCAACTGAAATCACGACTCTTCCTTCATTGCCCCCTTCCCTTTGGACTGCACTTTTGTTTTCAGGAGTCAGACATTCAGTGTCTAACCAGGGTCTGACATGACCTGATCTGACATTTCATAAGGGTTTTTTCCAAACTCCATAACCAGAGGCTAAGGTCTGAGTCACAAATATGATCCCACCATAATTTAAAACCCTGTCTTATCTTTTAAAGTCCATATTCAAAAGAAGATTCTGTGCATTAAAACCCTTTCAGATTGCCTTCTTATTTCTTATTTCAACCTTTCTTCTTTCAATTAAGCATTACTTCTGTAGTTTTTCTAGTGGATATTTAAATGTCTTTGAAGACTTTGGTAGCATGTACACAGAAGACAAGTACTTTTGTGAAAGCTGCCCAAGTATAAAAATGTCTCTCTCCTTTTTTAATGTGAGTGCAACTATGCAACCTTCATACTGCTGTCCTGTTTCACTTTGCTCTTGACACAGGCCTTACTGGAGTCACACTGTCTAGCCCTGCAGATAATTGGTTTATATATTTCTGGGCAGCTAATGAATTCTTCAAAACGACAAAAGGCTTAGACATTTAAGAAGAGGAGCTTCAGGAACATTTCCCAGAGTGCCAATTTATGTGTTTGATAGAACGAGTATAAAATTCAAATAACTCGGGGCATTTTGTGGTTGGTTTGATATGGTCAGAAAACTATAGTAATAAAACCAAGGGTGAAAAGAATCAGGACAGTTAAAAGACAGAATTATTAGGAAAGATTAAAAGCCCTGCTTCTAACCAGGTTGCCTTCCTGGAGGGAAAAACAGAAAGGAATTAACTACGATGAGAACAGAAGGAAAAATGAAGAGCCTATATCCCAATTTTCAAATAATTATTTGCATTTGAACATACTATATTGTGCACCTTTGAGCCTCAGTAACTTACAGAAGCCACTTAAAAACCTGTAGGAAAAAGGATTCTCTGCTCGTGGCAGTTTCGCAGAGCCCCATCAGCTTTAGTGCATCTGGGCCTGTTTACGTTGGAAAGTATTTGCAGTAAGACTGATGCTTTATGTCCGAGATATCATGGCACAAACTTTAGCTTCAGGATTTGGCATGAGCACAAAGCACAATTACTGATGCTGAACTTTCAGCAATTAGAGCCGTGCTACTGCCTCCAGCAGTACTACGATGGACTGTGCTGTTCTCCCTCATAGTTTTAATGAGCAGCCTCCCCCTTCAGCTGTCTTCTGCAGAAGCCAGAAGCAGAAGGATAGGTGGAATACTTCAGTTTTTCAGGTTTTTTGGGTTTTCTTTTTGTTTNNNNTACTGCGAACTCCGAATGAATATTCATCATCTTTGTTTTGCAGCTTTCACTTATCTCTGGTTGCTAAAAGTCCCATATCAGTTCCAACAGTGTTACGAACTTTACTGTCTGCATGCTTTTAAAATTGAAGTTTGTAATTTCCTCAGTTGGTTTAGGGTAGGGTTGGTTTTTTTTTTTTTTTTATTTGGGGTTTTGTGGGGTTTTTTTGTTTAATTTTGTTCTGGGTTTTTTGGGTTGGTTTTTTTGTTTGTTTGTTTTGTTTTGTTTTTTTGAGAGAAATGAAACAAAGTATTTTGTTTAACTGTCCAAATATTTAGCTTCAAACTGCTGCAAAATTTCTTGGTTGTGTTTGAGCGGAGGTGCCTGAGATCGGCTTGTCCTGCCCCACCTGGGGCGGGCACATCAGGCAATGAGGAACACCAGAGGCACCAGGCACACCTGGGAGTGGGAGCTCCAGGCACAGGGGAAGGTCAGACAAAAGGTGTTCTTTGTGGAGAGCTGCTGAGAGACAAAGGTGGTAGGGAACAACTCAATGAAATACAGTGAAATATCTGTTTTGGGGAATGTTATAATGCATGCGGTTGGTTTAGACCGAAAGGGTTTAGCATATAGATTTCCTTAGAAAAATGGTGACCACGGTGAGTGCAAGAAAACTGATGGCAGGTTTGGTGATCAAGGAGCAACTGCGAGGAAGATATTTGTTTTCTCTGTGGTAAGGTAGCACTGGTAATTGTACACATATCCATCAACTGGTTGCAGTGTTTGTTTTCATTTTCAGGTTTCACAGTTGCCATAATACGTGAGAAACAATAGTTTCTCATCCATTAGTTCGCAAAATGTGAGAAATAAAAGCAAAAGGTGCCTGAAAGGGAATTGTCTTCTTCTGACTTGCTTTCCAGAATCTTCTGTTATTGATTCAATTTTATACTTTATAAAACAGTGTTATCAGTTAGGAAACTGTGGAGTAATATATATTTTGTGTATGAGTAATAAGTTCACTATCTGATCAATAAGTTACTGCTATGATTTAAATTCAGTTGAGTATCACCAAAATAAGAAACTTATGTGTGTAGTAGGTGCTTAAATTTTGTCACTTATAAATCAAAGTGTGATACATTGGGGCACATAAAAAGAGGTAACCACTACATATAAGTTACTCTGTCTTCACTCTATACTCTGTTGAACTATAAAAATGAAAGATGGTTGTTAATTCAGTAAAAAAATTATCTTTATGAAGATAAAAAATGGTGGTTTCTGTAGACTGGTTATTGGTATATATATCAATGGTCAATCAGCTTCATGGAGCAGGAATAACCTATTGTAATCAATTTGCCATTTTTTGAGTTACTGCTGTCTAAAATACTGCCACATCCACTGAGCTGGGGGAACTGTGTTTGTGCTTCTAGCCCATGCTGATCATGAGAGAATAAATGTAAGTTTAAGCAGCTTCAACAAGCTTTACATTAATCCCGTGCAAATTTCATGATAATTTAAATCAAATGTATTCAACTTGACAATTACATGCATAAAACAGCATTTTACTGAAAATGATAGGATCGGAAGTATTTCTCAATTTCTGTTACCAATGGGATGTGATTCACCTAATTTAGATTATAGTCAAATTTATTTGAGAATTAAACTAGTTTTCTGCACTTGATGAGGGACACTTGGGTTACACCAGCATCTGTGGTTACCTGTTTAATATATTGCTCAACCTCCAGAAGGGGATACCTACTGAATGCAGAGGCAGCCAAGATTAATATCTCTAATTAGATATTAGCTTTTAGACCCCTGAAGTCAGATCCCCATTCCTAGGGACAGGCATTGCTTGTGTGTCTGAAAATGTCGGTTGTAAATAATATTTCTGTTCTTGAATACCTTTTCTAGCTTATTCATCTAAAGGAACCCAAATGGACAGAGCAGTCATTCAAAAAAATCAAGGCCCTGTAGGAAATCTGCAATTTCTCTGTAAATCCAGAAGAGAAGAACAGTAAAGGCAAGGAAAAAGGTTGAAATCCATTATTTATAGAAGGAGTGACTGGTTAAATTGTAGAATAACTCTAAAACTGTTGATCCAAATATAAGGCTTTACAGAAATGGACTGTAAGTGATATTATTTATGTTGAAAATGTGTATGTGATGCTACTTACCATGCTCTGTGCTGTACTCTGTTCCCAGCACATTTTCAGGGATAGAATGAACTGTAAAAAATGTATTTCCAAGTAGTGTTCTGATGAAAGAGAAGGCATGGTGTATTGTCTGTCAGAAGAGCCAGTTTATTTAAATAGTGTTACCAGAAGTGTTCTAATTGCTCATTGAAGCCCAGAAATTATAGATTTCTACTGGTTAACATTAGGAAATTTGTGTACATTTAACTTTCAGAGGGCTCTTCCCAGGGATTTTGACTGACACAAACGTTTGTTGCAGGTCAGTGCTGGCCTCTGAAAATAAGAAACGTGGAAAGGAAAAGTAACTTTTATTTCTCTAAAATAATGGTCAAAAATGGGTAGCAACAAAACAGACAGCAGGTCAATACGCTGCATCGTGCTGAAGTGTGATCCATTCCTTCAAGAATAAAGCTTGCAAGGAACTGGAGACAACTTCTGTTGGAAGTAAGTTAAACTTTGCTTGTAATGACAAACTATTACATGCTCTGTTGGTGTAGAAAATGGCATTTTGTTTTGGGCTGTGTTACTTTTAAAAATATTTGAATAATGGTACACTTATACATTCAAATCGATTTATTAGAGTAACTCCATGCTTTTGAAACCAAGTTGATTTGTTTAAATGTGTTTAGTCGTGATTGAATTTTGTTCTTCCATTTAATGAACACTGTTCAATCATAGTGTTCAATTGCTAAATTAATTAACATGTCTGTAAGTCTAATTGTGTACTTGTCAATCAAAATCAAAGATAAAAAATGGCAAAGAAAGCTGGCAAACAAAATAGGCTTACTATATGAAATGAAAATAAATTGAAAATTAAAACAAAGTGTGTTTATCTACAGTAAACAGGGATTCTTTTTTTTTCTGTTTTTTTTTTCTGTCCTAATTAATTTTTTTAAGAAATCATGTTTATATATTTTGCTAAATATTACAAAAACTCTTTTATGCTTATATTTACCGTCGGTCTGTGAGTGAGACTGTGTGCACCATTCAGCATCATCTACTGATCTCTGTCACAGTAGAGACACAGTTCACTCTATTGAAAGGTAAAGTGATGCTAATTTTCAAGGGATGAGGTTTATTCTCAAGTATTGTACATAACTTAATGCAATTACATTATATAATGCTTTGGGGCAGAGGTGGGAAGATGTATCTCAAAGTTTTCCTCATAATTGTATTAATGAGGATTTTCACCAGACTCTTCTGAATGTTCTTCTTTCAATCTTGTCCTAATTTAAATTGCTATTTAATGTAATTTAAAGAAAGAAATTCTCCCTCTTGCTGTCCATACTTTAGAGATATGTTAACAATTGAAAGTTTATCTTCATAGCATATCTCAGAGACAACCCCCCAGACAGTCAGGAAAGAAAACCTGATGTGGATTTGTTTGAGTTCTTTATGAAGACATTGCAGTGAGTTCGAGAAGTGACACTCAGATCCTTGCACTCTGTTCACTGAGTTCAGGTTGAAAATTTTTCCTCCATGAGTAACTGCATGGACAAAAATCAAGACAGTTTGGTTTGAAGGATTTGCAAAACCAGAGGATGAACAAAAATTCCTGGTCTCAAAATAAATTTGTATTGTAAACTAATTTAACGCCTCTGAAAATTGCCTTGTTGCACTATTGTGTGGCAAACACTAGATTGAGTGAAATAATTCAATATACCAGTACAAAAAATCCCTGGGATATTGAAACCTGTTCATTTTATCTTCATGGAGACATTACAGATTTGAGAGGAAATGGGGCAAAAATATGGGCAAAAAAGGGAACAATTCCTTAGGTCTTTATAGGTTCCCCTCCCTCCCCCCCCCCATATGTGCAGCATTAGCTTTTAATTCTGCCCTTTTGCAAAATAAGTTATCTACATTTATCGGACTTGGCTGCTGCAAGGAAATGGTAAAGGCGGCATTAAAATGACTTTATTCTGAACAACACAAACTGCAGGACTGGCACATGGGGGACTTGGGGGGATGATATAATGCCTCTAATGTGACTGAAGTAGTTGAACAACTGACATTCTCAGTTGTGGTGCCCTCTGTCCCTTCAAGAACACTGTGATGTTTGCAAAGCTGCAAGAGAGCCATTATGATGTAAATTGAAGTATTTCATGAAATGCTCCACATACCCTTCGTAATGTCATTGGCAATAACCCAAACAATTTATATACCACATATGGTTTAATATCCCTCGTCATCTTAGTGAGACATTACACTAAAATAATGCTCTAAAATAAATTAAGATTACAAATTAGGAAGACTGGAGTAAAGAACCAAAGAGGACACAGATCACTTGCTGTTCAGAAGTCCTGATGGAGAGATTGCATGTTCTTTACTCCGCAGAGGAGTGAGATTTCCTGCAAGCCTGCAAAATCACAAGGGGCAGAACTGAGCTGCAGTGGGGGGCGAAGCTCTGCTTATGAAACCTGCTCTGCTTTGGGGCTCATATTGTCTTACCCCCAGGCGAGGCTGCAGCTCTCCAGCAGTGTGACAGCTCTGGAGCTCTCCCTTTGTGCTGTGGGGATACCTTTATCATTTGCTTAGGCACCCCTGTAGTGCCGCTGCGGACGCAAACTCCCTGCGTGGTTCTGTTCTGCACAGGTTCCTCCAAGTATTATACTTTATGGGTAATTTAGCTTCAGCAGCAATCTTACCTCCAGCTCCCCTTAGTCATGCTAAATCAAACACGTAATTCTATTTGTATGGATCACCCGCTACAGTGACTGTGTCTATTATCCCACTGTAATGTCATCGTCCTTTATACCCAAGAGGGGCAGAACAGGTCTGCAAGCAAAAGCGATGATCAGAAGTAGTTAGGAATAGTCTAACTGCTATTTTCTTTTGCTCTGGTAGTTTGAATATACGACCCAGAGTCCAGAATAATTCATGTCATGGGTAACTGGAGCCTGGTGTGTGATCAACAAAAGGAAAAAGAAGAAAACCGTGAATATTTCTGAATGTTAGAAACATAATTTAAACAATACTTACTTTGTGGACATAAAACCAGTAAGTTGACTATTGAAGGCAGCCAAACATGAGCAAATGGAATGGGGACTTCCCACAGGAACTGCCCATGGAATTTGCACAGGTGATGAGCTAAGGTCAGGATCAGCTGGGAATAATGCTGGATATGCTGTTTGTTCTATACAGGTGTCATTTTTCCTTTATATACCACAAAGCCACTTGGGTGTGTGGGGTGTAAAAAAACTGGTGAATTTAGTTCTTCTGATAGTTTTTAGAGCAACCTCATGCCCAACAGTTCTTTTTCTATGCAATATCTGTTATGTCATTTCAAAAGGCACTTATAATCCTAGTGAGTGAATAAGTTTCCCAAAGAAAGTGAGAATTGAGCTCTACTCAAAGCTGTACATTTTCAGGATATTTGGGTTTGTGCCCTGGTTTTGGTTGAGGCAAAAAGAGCAGTCCAAAAATTCAAGCAATTTAGTTTTAAGCTAAAGGCGATTCAATCAAAACAAATGCTAAGATTTTAACAAGCTCCGGGGAGGAGAAGTGGTCTTTTACTATTGGTCAATTTAACTTTGTGAATTTGAGTTGTAATATTGAAAATGAACAGAAATACTCAAGTATGTTACTCTCAAATTTGATATTCTTGGTTCTGCGTGGTACCGAGATTGTACTTCTGCAACGAAGGAATTTCACTTGAGCATGAGTAAGAAGTTGACTGAAAATACACTAAAATGAGGGGATTTTCTTCCTGATTAGTGAAAAAATAACATGTGGAAAAATTACCTTATAACCATCAACCAACTCCCAGGAACCAAAAAATAAAAATCATACTGGTTCCTTTAAATGAATTACAGCTACTGTGTTCCATCACCATGGAACAGCACAAATGTACAACCTAGTGGCAGTCCTTTAACCCTGCTGATTTTAGAATAGCAGATACATTTAGTTTTTGTATTTGTGAAAATTTCTTTGGCATTTCTGTAGTTCTTAATTAAATTTCAACAACTCCTCCATGCAAATAAGTAACGCCAAGTTTGGAGCAGAAATCATGTCAAAAGTATTTCCTTCTCTGTTAAAAGCACGTGGGTAATGCCCTTGACCTTGGCTTTGAGAATTATATTCTAAATACACCTAATAGCTGGGGTTTTTTGCTCCATAATGTGCAGTGTGAACCTTCAGGGTGTTTCAGCAAGACAAACAGTTAACAGAGGATTACAGAGGCCACAATTAAAGGGAGCAAAACTAGGTAATGAGTCTACGGGATTTCAGTGAAACTGTATAAAAAGGAGATTGAATAAGTACTTAGAAACTGATAAGCAGTTATCCATCAATTAGGAGAAATGAAATTCCTACTTATAATAAGAGAAATATGTCCTTAACAAGGTTACTCCTCCATTAAGTAGCTTCTGGTTCTCCCTGGGGCTAAAGTTCAATTAATGTCAAACTTTCATTTGGTGACATAAACACATTGGATCCTCAGCTTTTTGCAGCACATTCACTATAATTCTCAGCTTTAAACACTATGATGCTGACCTGTATGGCGTGCACACGTGATGTATTTAGGGTATTTAGAAAAAGAATTTCATATGTCTCCTCTCAAAAAAGGATGAACCAAAATACAAACAAATGAGGTCCAAAATATGAATGTTGGGAAGTTCTATAGTGTGAAGTCTATACACTTTATAGAAAGAAATGGCCTGGGTAATGAAAGCAAAATTACTAAATCAGCAAGGTGTCCCACTTGGGGCTATATTCCATGTTTTTTCTGCATTGTGCCATGTAGACCTACATTCTGTGCCTGGGTTAATATACAGTCCTGAAACCGCATTTAAGAAATGATTGCTGAGATAACATTAGTTCTGTGTTTATTACTCTTAGCAGAAAAAATATAGATGTTGATTGATTAAAATTTATGAAGTGTCTTACTGTTTATTCTTCCTAATAGCAAAATAGATATTTGCAATAAATAACAGGTGACATTTGTTCCCCCTGCACTTTTGTGAAATTAAAAGAAGTTTGGAAGGTGCTGGTGAGTCCATAAGGACACAAAAAGCTGTGCTCTTGAACCCAAAAGCATCCCCATAGTCTCTACCACCTGTTCTTAAGTCTTGCAACCAACAACTGAAGAAGTCCAGGCAGCCCAACAGAACTTAATTGATCCCACTGTGCTGGCTTGGTGCTGTATCAGGGCCACCACAGAACAAGGATGTCTTTTCATAGTATTTTAACACCTTCCAGATGTCAATAGGAAGAAATTGCATTTTCTTGCTGAATATATAAGGTCTGAATTGTAGTTCTTTTTATAGAAATGTTATTCACAGTAGTTGCTTATTAAGTTACTTGTGCATCCAGCCAGACCTGGCAGTTTATACAGTATCAGAGCTTTATATAATGTTCATATGTCCGCACAGGATATGGATGAAAGACTGAGTCTCTATGAAATTTTTATTTTCATTGATAATTTATCACCAACTAATGTTCATTTTAATATAATTTTGAAAATAAATGGTATTTACGTATTGCAGTTCTGTAAATTATATGATAATCTTCCTTTTGTGACTTCCTTTAGTTGCCTCTGAGCTGAAAAAATGATACTGGTAAAGTCATATTCCTTGCTCAAAAGGCAGGATATTTTCAGTTATGCCAAATGGGTCAAGGCTGGAAACTTATTTCTTTGTAATTTTTAAAATTTCTTTGTAATTTTGTTCATTCGAGGTCCCTGACATTCCAGAATATGAATGAAACCTATCATTATGTATGTGAGAGATTTCTTCATTCCCCTCTGTTTTCCAAAACCTGAATGCTTTTTCTGTACCACCACTATCAGTTCTTGCCCTCTGGCAACAAGATCAAAATGAAAGTGAAATAAAAGGGAATAGAATAAGAATAAAGAATGCAAAAGAAAGATGAACTGGGAGAAGAGTAGATGAAATGATTAAAGAAAGGGAAAATAAGAAAGATGACAGATGTAAAACTGATGTGTAACAAGGTTATGCATATTTTCATACAAATTTTATGGAGACAACCAAATGAGTTTATTTCAACTTACTTGAAATTCCGTGCACGTGTATTGATTCAGCATGATGAGAGTAGTCAAATGCTCATTATATGTCAATAAAGATCACGTTCACCAGGCAGGAAAGTCTCAAACTAGGTTCTCGAGGAAGAATGTACTAATCTACCACTGAAAAACAAGAGGCTTCAAGGAGCCTCTCTCTAACCATCCGACTGTCTTGGAATACAAATATTTGAGATTAATGGGTTTCTGTGGAGAACGAGACAGCATGGAAAAGAGAGTAGAAGCAGTTTGCTGGTGTGAATTACTGCAGTGGCTGTGTCACTGATGACTACTGCAACTTCCCANAGATTAATGGGTTTCTGTGGAGAACGAGACAGCATGGAAAAGAGAGTAGAAGCAGTTTGCTGGTGTGAATTACTGCAGTGGCTGTGTCACTGATGACTACTGGTTCAGACACAAGCCAGACTCAGGGAGATGACTCAGGTACCTTTGGAGATGCAGATGTGACCCAGCTGAGTGTCAGATTCAGAGATGTTTCTCAAAGCCTGAGACCAGCAAAGCGCTGTCAAAAGAGCTCAAAGAAATTAAAGCAGTGCAGCAGCTACTCCTGATGGGATCCCTGTGTATTCAGAGCTCTCCTGTTTTCCTAGGCTGCTTTCTTTGGGTGAGGTAGTTAACGGATTTTGTTCTGTATAACGCTGGTGAGCTTACACAATATTAGTCTGAAAGGAGGAATGGCACATAGTCCACAGGAGGGAGCAGTCACTCCTTTAAACGATGGCTGATCCCGTGTGCCGTAGAAAAACAAGGATCCTCCCGGGGGATTCAGTCTGAATGCAGAGTCTGCCCTGTGAGAGACCTGTATTTAAGCCTTTTGCAAATTGATTTTCTACATGCTTTTTCTAGGATCAGTCCTGGCCTAACCCTGTGGAGAGACGTGGATTAATAGCTCCTGTCTTTAGAGGAATATCACTCAAGATTTGTGGGAGACCTTATCAACTGTGCTTATACCCTTATTTTCCATGTGATGCTGTTCAGCAAATTCAACCTCCACACAACTAGTTCTGTTCTGCTGTTGAGAATTCTCACAGATGAATATCTTTCACTAGAGAGTGGTTCTGGTAAACCCAGGAGCAAACTTCAGAAGGATGAGTAGAACTCCTAGAAACAGCAGAGATAAAATGACATGGCTCAGTTGATAAATTTTCATGTAGAATATCGATTTGAGCTTTAGATGGTCACTGTTGGCTTCATAATAGAAATGGGCATTGTAATGCTTTCTACTGCTAATTCTGCAGACATTTTGCAAACCAGTTTTTCTAATTGATAGTTCCTTTGCTCAAGGATATAGACAAGGAATGGAATAATTAGGGTGTTTGAAATCATGATGAGGATGGGGAAACCTGTGTGTTGAAACCTGAATAGCTTTCACCTGTGACCTGCAATCCTATGAAATAAGAAACACTTGGTTTTCCAGCCCTTTTTTAGAACTAAAACAAGAACAATTGTTTGTAATAGTATTACATCAGCACTGGAATATAAGATGTGAAGACAACTTGTAAGTTTGCAAGAAACTTGATAATCCTGATGGATGGTAATACTGCCTAGGAAAAGGGACCTAAGTTAAGCTTTTGAGGCTCATTTTAAACTGGTCTTGCAAGTAAAACGAAAGAATTGCAGATTTGAAAATTCATAAACTGTACCTGTAAGGTTAGCATTTGATCATGCAGAAAAAAAATTAATTTGTGTTGATCTGTATGTATGTTTAGCAAAAGTATGTGGGTTTAGATGTATGTGGCCACAGGGACTTCCTCTGGCAATCACAATAAATTTTGGAGTGGACACTACAATAACTTTTTTTTTCTTTGTAAGGTAACGCAAAGGTTCCTAGAACAAAGGCTTTTTTGCTTCCCTTTTTTTGTTTGTTTGTTTGTTTCTATCTCTTCAGTAGTGTGCTGAGGAAAAACACGGCTATAAGCACCCTCATACAGTGCATGCCCTGCTTCTGCTGTGAATTGACAGCTCTTAATTGTTTTCTTGCTTTTTCGGACTCCTAAATTCTGCTCAGCCTTTCTTTCTAAAGTAAAAAGGGAAAAAGTCCTTTGACAGTAACAGTTAAATTGTACTGTTAGAACCCATCAGTAACTTCACACATTGCAAGAACTTGTCGTTCTCTCACCCCTCTCCACCACCACTGCTTTCTCTCTGCTCTAAGACTACGATTCCCTCTACATCTGCAGCCGTTTGTAGTGTTTTGTGGGAAGTAAATCCAGTCACACAGGCAGGAGCAAATCCAACAGTTTCATTGGCAGAGCCCCAGTAAGCCTGAACTACATTCTGCAACAGATGTTGCACTATTACTGAAAATGCTGGTCCTGAGCTGTGTCTTCATGACTTTAAAACAGTACTATCTGCACTGCCTGTCATTATCTTCTTGTGAAAAAAGCAAATAAATACAATAGCAACTATGGAGAGATATTATAATTCTTTAGACCCGAAGTCCATCCACCTCTTCAGAGATAATTCACTATTGAAAGCAGCAGTTTTGTCCAACTTTTCCCTCTATCACCTTGAAAACAGGGAACTGATAATTGCAGTGAACTGAGGATGTTGGCCGTTCCTCTGTAATGGTCACTGTCATCCATGTTTGGATCACCCTGAGAAGGAATTTCTGTCTCTCAGGGAAAGTGGTTAAGGGCTCTGGATGTACCTTATTGATTTTTAGGAAGGAAGAAAAGAGCTAGTTTCTCATTTTTTGATTTACTCTATTTCTAATGACACCATGTTGCATAGATTTTTGGCAGTTATATCCCCACCGGTAACATGGCTAAATAATTACAGAAATAGTGACAAGAACACTGATATATGAATCCCCAAGGGCACTCAACACCCTGTGAAGTGTATGACTTCTGATATAGCAGGGAGAGTCTCCTGGGGTGTTTCGAAGCTTTATAACCATCTCTGGTTATTATAACCAATCTGGCTGTTTTATTCTGATGGTTACTAGTTTTTTCAGGAATCTGCAATGCTCACCAGGTGAGAATAAGCCAAGTAGTTTTGAGATCTTGCTCTTTGCAACTTGAATTGTTTTTTCATTACATAATATGGGAACTTGAACTGCTGTGGCAAATGAAAATTCATTCTTTTCTTTCTTTAAACACTTTTCTCCACAGAAGTAGCCCATATTATTTTTTCAGTCCATATGGCTTCAAAGGAAAACTGTCTAGGGTTTTGTCAAGATAGTTGTAGTTCTTGGGAGAGATGTTTCCTTTACATCTTTTGGGAGAGAGTTTTCAAGACTTCTCCTTGGTAACTCAGAAAGTTCTTACTTTTTTTTCCTCTCCTTTTTTTATGTTCTTTTTCTTCTTTTTCTCTAGTCTGGTTTTCTAGTTCAGCAAATCAATGTGCAGAGCACAGTAACCTCTCACCAGTTTTATATACACCCAATCTATACACCAGGTCACATCTGTATCCAGCTTCTATGTCACTCTCAGTCACATCATAAGGTGGAGTATTTGACGGCCAGAGCAGTGTAATTAACAATGTATCCCTGGAAGGCAGTTTGATTTGTTATTTTCTAGCAGTTTTACTGAGACCAGCAAAACCTGACTCTGTCACCTTAATACTTTAATCTGTTACTCATCCTCTAATGAGGAGCTGAACCCAATTTCCAGAACTGCTGAACTTCTGCAACTTCAGTTGAGGTAATTTACGTCTAAGGCACTTAGTGTCTGTGAATAAATTAGCACTCAGGTTTTTAACATTGTTTTGAGGAGGTGTTTAGGAGCTAAATTGGTTAGATTGGAGATAAACAAGCAGACCAATGTCTTGGTGCAAGCACCAGAACCATTTGCAGAAGCGCACCTGCAGGTGAGATAGTCATTGTGGCTGAGCCTTTCAAAGCACTATCTGATTATTGGGAGGGAAATCAGATAGCCTGAAGCTGCTTGGTGTGAATAGTGCAAGTGGGCAACAGAGATGCTTAAGCAGCACAGAGCACAGCAGGTATAAAATATGAGGTAGCACTTACTGTAATTTAAACATATTTTACGTAAGTCCTGGTATAGCATTTAGGCTGCGCTTAAGAAGATATATTGATCTCAGGAGAGCTACAAAAAATATTTGGCTCACTGAAGAAACATGCTGAAACTCTAGTTAAAGGAAGATCATACTCTTCTCCTGTGGACTCCATCTGAAGGTAAAAACTCTTTATTATATGGTTACCTTACTGGTATTCCAAACCTATTGCAGTTTGTGGTAAACATTTTGTTGGTTCCTGGTGGAATCAAGATCTCAACTCTGCTTTAGGTGGTAAAAATGGCTGCAAATACAGAGACATTGATCTGTTAACAGCATAACCCAGGAAGAACTCACATTAGTGTTTTAGCCAATTCATACAATGGGCTGGAGCTACAACTGGTTTTAGTTGGTTTGTGCCTCAGGTAACACACGGACAGATGGGACACACTGGGCAGGATTTCCAGAACTGTCTGTGCCTCATCGGAACAGTGGTCCTGAAGACATTTTCTTTATGTTTAGGAGTGCTCTCGGGGCTGTTTGAGTTGGTGCATGACTGAAGTGTAGTTTCTTGACTGAAAAAAAAGATGCATAAGACGTTTCAGCTAACACTGAGTATTGCCCTGAAGTATTAATTATGTGAAGTTAATAGAGTAGTTCCATATCTTACTCTGTGATATCAGTATGATTACATAAAATTTTTGGTTTCCAATTTTCTAAAATTAAAAAAAAAACCACCACAGTCTTCTCAAGTGGAATGAGTGTTCTTCCTGTCTGTGCTCTAGGCAACAATATGACCTGCCTATGGGACAAGCCTGCACTAGAAGAGAAAAATAGAAGTCATGCAGGGACCAAACCCAAAGCTGTACTTTCAGAAAAATGCTGTAAGCACTGGCATGTTCTGAAGAGTTTCAACAAATATTGAAAAAATTCCAACAAACACAAACCCCACAGAAGCACAAACATGAAAAATCAGTTTGCCAACTGCAAAAATTCTGGATCCTTTCCTCTCGCCTTATTCATTTACCAAAGCCTCACTAAGTATTAATTGGATAGCTCCAAGAGCACTTTTTCTGTAGAGCAGGTTCACACAAATTTGCAAATAGTTCTATGAGTTCCCAGAGGACCTCTCTCAGAAATCAATAATTCCATTGAATGAGCAAACATAAAGTTATCAAGAAATAACTGTACATGTGGCAGGAGAGTTGCTATAACCTATCTGCTTCTCAGAATATCAAACACTAGTTTCAGTGTTGAAAATTAAAATAGATGCTTCCCATTTTCCTCCTCACCTCTTTGTGAGGTGGTGACTATGACAGGACAGTGGCAATAGACAGTACTTTGGTAAATGTAGAGAATTTTGTGATACACTTAGGAATGACTAAATAAGGTTTTCAACACTTCACTCCCTTTTCAGGCTCTCTGTCATCTGCTTCCAAATAAATACCCCGCCTTGGTCAGTTTGGGGAGTTTTTTCCCTTCTCCTTTCTCTTGCTCTGCCTATTGCTCCCCTCTAACTTCTGTCTAGAGGCCACTGTCTCGCTCAAGGCACCTCTTTACCTTCTGCATTGTCTTCACAAGAGTTCTGTATTTGTCCTGCCCTAGAGATGTGCTGATAGTACATTTAGAGTAAAGAGAAGGGCTGTGAAATCATACCAGATGTAAATGATGCAAGAATTGAAAACAAGGTGTAATGACTTATTTGAATTATGTTCCATAGAAAGAGTGAACATTCTTTAATAAATGTATTTTCCAGTTGTTCATAGCTCATACCTTTTCTTACTCCCTGGAGAGGTGATGTATTGAGCCTTGCTTTAAAGGTAAAACAGGAACTGAAGGTGTTGAACTGCCTTTGTTCATATTAATATTTCTAAATGCTGCTGTACTGAATCAAGCAGCTGCTGTCTAGAGAGCCATGATGTTTTTACTACCTTTCAGGCCTTCATCTTACACAGAAATAACAGCTCTTTTCTAAAATAATAAATAATAACTCAGCAACAGCTGCAATGTGTAATTTCATATTAGAAATTGTGTGCTTGTCTTATACAACTATGTTAATTACATTACAGAGAATGGCAAAGATTAATAATATAGTTAATAATGTACTTAAAGGTGAAAAGATAAAATATTTTCTTTACTCAGTGGAAAGGAAGGGCAAAGCTAATACTCTGAGAATACAAAATATGTTGTTTCTAATAAGGGATCTATTTAAAAATAACAGCAACCTAAAAATTAAATCACAAACCATGGATCTATGCCTTTTTATCTTCAAGTTCATTTTCATAAATAGATGCATTTAGACAGTAGTCATGCCTGTCCTTTGGCTTGGTTTTTTTCCCTTTCTTCCTTTTTCTTTTTTTCTTTTTTATGTCAAGGCATTTCTCCTGTCTTAACATAAACTTCACTGCTCTGAAAAGGACAATCAGTACTATGGACAGATTCTGTTGTGAGTCATTTGAAATAGGAAAAGATCCTAAGCCCGAAAGGAGACAAAGTTGTGATTCTTCCTGGAGACATTTTAGTGTTTCCAAATGGATGATGTCATGTTTAAGCGTCGTGGCTGAAACGAGTTAGTAATGTCTCACATATCATTGCCATGACAAGTTTTGTTGGATGAATAGATTCACCTCGTAGCAGTTACTGTGTTCAGAATCAGCTGCAATGCTGGGATGAAGAATAATTTCAACACAGGGTTCCTGCTGTGAAGTTTAGTGATTTTTTTTTTTTTTTATTATACTTTGAAATTTAATTTCAAATATTTTTTCATTTGACAAGTTGGCCATTCTTGTCTGCTACCTGCAGTTTAGAGAGCCTGAGATGGAAAGGAACAACCTAAATGGCCCTGGCAGCAAATGAAATTACAGCATACTGAAAAGGTCAAAGCAGTGCTGCTCACAATGGTAATCTACAGAATACATGAGGCATTCCATTTCAAATATATCATTTTTCTGTCAGAAATTGCAAAAGAGCACAGCAAATGACAAGAAATGAATCCCTAACTGTTGGAAGGAAATTGGAAAGGAGTTTAGGCTCACCATGTTCCAGATAAAAAAATAACCATATGTACATTATTCTCAACAGCTGCACTTGAATTACAGGGAGAGCTGGTCCCCCACAGTAGACCTGTATGTTGGTCTTCACTTCAGTGTAACAGCCCTTCTCGTATTTTGTAGTGAATAATAAGGCAATCACATAGAATGTGTGTTCAGCCAGAGTGTTTTAAAACGTGGAAAGTGTTCCAGAAACGTGGATAACATTCACAGTGGAACCTAATTAATCAGGAGGAAACAGTGAACTGTTTATTGTTAGAAAGAAAAGAGAACAAACTGAGCTCTGCTGCCAGGGCTGAGGAACAGAAACAGATCTCACAGAGCACGTTGGATGCTGTCTGATCCTGTCGTTTCAGGGGGCTCTCTGGCCAATGGAACATTTGGTGTTCATGTTATTTCCCTTTGCAGCTCATATTTCCCTGGCTGGTGAAAACATATGAGGTGTAAAATGTCATTTGCTTTTGGGGATACTTAGCTGCTACAAACAGGAAGCAATCAGGTCAGGGAAATACCACGAGAGAAATTGTTAGAGGGAGAGAGACACAGAGCAATGCCGAGAGTTTCTGTCATGAGCCATTATGCTTTTATAGTAGGTAGAATCTTCTGAGACAGTGAACTGAGAGATGTTGGCCGGCAGGGATTACTAACTTTTCAAATATGTAGTGAGAACTCTGTGCAATGCAGACTCTCCCCTCAGTGCTGTGTAAGGCAGGAGGACAGAGTGCTTCAAGCAGTAGTAATTGGCAATCCCTTGTGCTTCAAATGAAATAGTGCCTTTGAAGCCAGGCATACTAAAGCATATCTTTGCATTTAATTCATCTCGTCAGTCTCGACTGCAGTTGTCAAATTTTTGCTGTCCGTGGGGATATGATTTTCAGTTTACTCACTGGTGATGAAGGCAATGATAGATGATGTTTTGACATCCTTCTTGTCTTTTGGTAACTCCTAATTTGGAAAGCACTTCCTTCTGTGGGGCCGCAGGAGCAGGACAGGGCTGTGCAAAGGTGGTTAATGTGTCCCAGTATTGCTTATCCTTTGTCCACGACGGTGCAATGCTGGACATGCCCAGCACCCAAAGACCTGACTTTAGAGGCACGCACCTGGAGGTTGACAGGTCGTGGTGGCTGCTAGGCCAGAATGCCTTCCTCCGGAAAACATCTCCAGGTTGTTTTCTTTGCCTGATAAAAACTTCCTATTTGTCTATTCTGTATTAAAACTTAAGGACTGCTGGGAAGCCAAGCCCTTTCTGCTAAGGGATTTCTAGGTTTAATTCCTGTCTTTGCACCACATGTGTGCATTTGTGCACTTGTGGGGTAATTTTACATCAGAATGGTTTATGCCTGGGTCTGTTCTATGGTTTGCTGTTTAAGTTTGTCTTTCAAACAGTATTTCTTGGAGTTACAGCATAACTTCCAAAAGTGCACTCTGTATAGCAGTCTGCACTGGGTTTGTTTTGCTTTTCAGTGTTACAGAGATGTATTTTAGCTTACTTCACCAAACTTGCATTGCTATTGCTGCTGTGTAGAGTCTCTTTGTCCATTCTCCAATTACTCAACTACAGCAAATTAAATGGCACTATATTTTTATTAGAATTATTAAACTGAGCAAAAAAGGATCACAATACAGATAGATTAGGTTGTTCCATACATCTTTTATTTGCACTCTGTCTGTTTGACTTATTACTAAAAGTAATGACAATATGTATACAACGTTGTATCATCTTACTCTTTAATTTTAAAAATACATTTTACATAACAGACTTTACAGTTGGGGAATTCCAGTGTTAAAAGGTGATTCAGATGTTTATTTTGCTCAAAAAAGCCTTCAGTCTATTACTTTAAAAAATAAAAAGAATAATAGGTCTCCAATCAATATTTGGAGATTAAGTATGTTTATTAGCATTTAAAGTAACTTTTCCTAACTGAGAACAGGACAGTACTTAATGTTGTTGCAACCTTTTCTAAAGGAGAGGAAAATGATATGGACCTGTGTTCCTTGAAAGCAGGGGAATTCTCACGGCTAGATGTCCTAAAAAAAAGGAATATACAGTGAAGTCCATGGAGTTTTTCATTACTGTCCCTAAAGAAAAGACTCTGAAAAGATGGACATTCAACCCTGCTTCTGGAGAAAGAAGATATTGATCCGGGAGATATTTCCATTATCTCTTCATTGTCATGAAAAATTACTAGGTGTGCATGGCCACTCTCTGCTCCAACTTGCTGTGCATGCAAATGCCCTCCTTGAAACAGCAGGACTGACCACAGCAGAGAGTGGCAAGTGACCCGGAGAGCTCACCTTGGTCTGCCCCTCTGCCTGTGGGCAGGACAGCCTGTGCCCAGCATATCCCCCTGACTGATGCTTGTCTAACTTCCCACAAAAATCCATAGCGGCAGAGGTGTAGCAGTCGAGTTCAGTGGTTTAGCTGGGAAGTTTTTCTAAGGCTTTTTCCTCCGTGAAGTCATCCCGTGTTATCACTTTCCCTGTGGGCAGGGGAGAACAATTTCTTACCCACATTCCTGCAGTAGCTTTCAAGTAGGTAAAACTAGTACCTCCCCTGACAATATTAATTTCTCAAGCCTGATAAAGCTCAAGTTTGTGATATGGATAAAAGAAACGTTGCTGCATCTATTAGAAATTTCTTTAAAAAGTAAAGTACAGAGCAATTAAACTACTGAAAGCTGGCAGCTCTGGAAAGACTAAGTAATTTATGCGAGAAAATGAAACTCATATTGATAAATAGTACAGTAACTGTTTAAATAAGCAGCCTTTTTAGTAAAAATCAATACATTTTTTCCTTTCTGTAGCTGGATTGCTTTTAAGGAAAGGCTCAAGGTCTGAATGTGGGTGGATAAAGATTGAGTGGCAAACAATTTGCTGATGCTATGAAACTGCTTGAAATGCTGGCGGGAATAGTCCTGAATTGACAAGCTTGTTTTCTTCTGTTCTCTTTTTGTGACAAAGACTGAGACACATTTATAAGACAGAATTTTCCAGGAGGAGGAGTAATCCCATGACCCCTGAGGTCTGTTGGGTCTGTCTATAACAGCACATCAGATAGGGCCAGGGCATGGGCTTCATTGTTGGTGTGCAGTTTTTCTTGTTAATCTCTGTGCTCTGAGGGCCAACTAAAATTATCCTACACAGCCTCCAGTCATTGCAGGGAGGTTGACATGGAAGATGGGCTGTTCCCAGCACACAGTTTAGATGTACTTTTCCAGCCTAAGAGAAGCTGAACATGAGCCAGAGTGTGCTCAGGTGGCCAAGAAGGCCAATGGCATCCTGGCCTGGATCAGGAACAGTGTGGCAGCAGGAACAGGGAGGTGATTCTGCCCCTGGACTCAACACTGGTGAGGCCACACCTGGAGTGCTGTGTCCAGTTCTGGGCCCCTCAGTTCAGGAAGGATATTGAGGTGCTGGAGCAGATCCAGAGAAGAGCAACCAGGCTGGTGAAGGGACTTGAACACAAGTCCTATGAGGAGAGGCTGAGGGAGCTGGGGTTGTTTAGCCTGGAGAAGAGAAGGCTCAGGGGAGACCTCATCGCTCTCTACAACTAACTGAAAGGAGGTTGTAACCAGGTGGGGGTTGGTCTCTTCTCCCAGGAACCAGCAGTAGGACAAGAGGGCTCGGCCTTAAGCTGTGCCAGGGAAGGTTTAGGTTGGATATTAGAAAGAAATTCTTTACAGAGAGGGTGATCAGCCATTGGAATGGGCTGCCCAGGGAAGTAGTGGATTCTCCATCCCTGGAGGTTTTCAAGATGAGGCTGGACATGGCACTGAGTGCCATAGTCTGGTAACCGCAGTGGTGTTGGATCAAGGGTTGGACTTGATGATCTCAGAGGTCCTTTCCAACCCGTCTGATTCTATGATTCAGCCACGTGGGTTTAAGCTTTCCCATCCTGGCTGGCCTTCGTGCCAGAGGACTGGATCTAGCAGTGAAGGTGCTGTGGATTGGGCAGTTGGTTAGAAAATGTTGGTCTTTTCTCACTAACCAGTGACTTTGGTCACTGCTGGACTATAGGTTATTGTAAATGGCCTCTCAGTGAGTTGCCTGCCATTTACCTTCTTATGTTCTTAGCCCCTGTTCATCAAAGACCTTTTCCAAGTTCAGGAAATTTGGTATGTTCTTGGGAAACAGTTAAGTTTGGATTAATCAGTGCCTTCTGAAGAACAATTTTTGCAGACTAGCAATAAGGGCAAAATCTGGCCCCACTGCCATTCCTCTGGATGTTGTCTGTTTCGAAAGGTAGATCATTAACTGTTTCTCTGATGAATTTGGAAAGCATGTCAGCAGATAAAATAAATGAGTTAACTTTGTCTGATATGTTTTTCCCTAACAAGATGAAGTTTATTTTTCGTTCAGTGGTGAATAGCAGTATTCTGTAGTGAATGGAAGCTAATTTTAGAGCTCAGCAGGTGTTCGAAAACAATTACAGTTATTTCCCACATTGATTTGTTTACTCCATCTTTTTGGATAAAATTCAGTCTCCCCAAGCCCTTTTTAAAGGAAGTTCCACTGTTGCTTGCATTGTTATTTCTAACCTCTGCTGCTTCCACTGTACTCTTGCCTTGTTTCTGTGTCTCACCCTCACAGGCTCATCTGTGTTTGTTTCTCAGTGCTACCTCTCATGTTCAGAGTGGCAGAGCATTTTCTGTATTTCAAACATCTTTTCTTTCTTCATCAAAAACCACTTTTGTCTTGCTGCTGCTGATGTATGCACACCACCACTTCTCTTCCCTTGCACTGTCACTTTCCTTGTTGGGAAACGCTGGAACTAATTTTCTGTGTTTTAATTTATAGAAGAATTAACACAGCAGTGACTTCTAATATGAACCTTTTAAAATTTTCTTTTCTGTGTAAAAATGTGCATGTGTGTTATTAATACCTGTCCATGCTTATTTTTCACAATAATTGTTGAGCCTTAGTATTAATTATTAAATAAAAAAAAAACCTGTTCAATTTCATGAAAGTAATTTAATTTTACAAAGGTGCAGTTTTCTCATATGCCCAGAACTGCACAATGGGCAATATGTGGCACAGTGTCAAGAAGAGGCATTCTGACTCAGGAACTTGTCAGAGGTAGATATTATTTCTACCTGAGGCTCCTTTGTTGAGATGGTAAAGAGATTAATGTATGACACAGTTCTCCAGCATGCCCAGCCGGGGCACTGCAGGCAGAGCTCCAGTTTGTGTCTGACAAATAGTCAGCTTTCCATCCTTCATTCATCCTCTCTAATAAGGGAACACAGAAAGTCTTGGCTTGTTTAGACTGGCAAATGCAAGTGAAAGTGAAGGTTACTGTCAGGAAAATCAACACTAAGCGAGAACAAGTGTTCAAGCTAAGGAATAAATATAATAAACTTTCCAAGAGTATATTGAGGCTGGAAATCAGAACATGGTTTACAGTCATCACACAAATGAGGTTCTTGAACAGTCTTTTAGTAGTGAAGGAAAAAGCCCAACTGGTATTTAGGAGGAAGTTGATCAGTTTAAGAAAGAGATTGTGATTTAATTATTTGTGATGGTAGAGAGAATGAACAGTCGAGGCAGTCTCTTCCAAATCTTGTTTCATATGAAGTATCATGTTCAAAAGTCTCCTTAACCAGCAATGTCACTTGGAAAGATGGAGAGCTTTCTGTCATCAGTTTTATCCTGGTGTCTAAAATACAAACCTAAAAATTTAACAGTGAATAATTTTGTTGTTACTCCTCACTTGGCCAAAGCTTTCACCTGCATGAGAGGGAATTGTGCTGAGTGAGGGCACCTGGATGTGTTTCCACATAATAAGTTCATGCCCCACTATGACTGAATCTTCACTGTACATGAAAATAAATTAGAAACTGGTTTTGAGTATATGAAAAGAATGTCAGATGCAAGTGTTTTATTAATATAAGCAGCAGTCACATTCTTAAAGTGTGTAGTGCTGGGAAATTTCCTCTAATGAAATGGGTTTGCTGTTTTATTGGGAGGCCAAGATTTTCAATAGCACTGTTGATGGTGATGCACAAAACTGCTCCCAAGAAAACTTTAGCAATAAGCATTATCCTAAATGCATTAGCATAATTAGTATTTTAGAGACTGTTATTCTCAAGATATTAGATTATTATTTTACTCTATTTTTTTGTTTGGTTCGTTTTGAGTTTTTTGGTCCCTTTTTTTTTGCTTGGTTTGTGGTTTTTTGTTTGGTTGGTTTGGTTTTTTGCTTGTTTTTGATTTTTTTTGGTTGGTTTTTTTTTTTGGTTGTGGTTTTGGTTTAGGGAAAGGAAAATTTAAATGCTGTTCCATGCATTGTACTTTATTGTTTGAACCAAGGATTGAAATCAAAGTGAATATTTCTGGGTTTATACCACTATTAAAATACTAAAGGATCC
The DNA here is from genome assembly GCA_013399855.1 of Oxyruncus cristatus. Classification (NCBI taxonomy): domain Eukaryota; kingdom Metazoa; phylum Chordata; class Aves; order Passeriformes; family Cotingidae; genus Oxyruncus; species Oxyruncus cristatus. The sequence goes on from VXAY01003150.1 coordinate 1,561,812, forward strand.
TTTGAAAGTAGGTCCGCTCTGAAAGCTTGAAAACTTTCCCAGATAATTTGGATGGAAGTCATATTAAAACTCAAAACTGCCCTGAGAAAATGTTCAGAACCAAAACTCCTTCAAATTCCTTTCTGTGGGACTGGGTTTTAAATGCCATGACTTGATGGGGGCAGATACAAATATTGTAACTTGAGCCTGTCAGTAGGATAAAAGTGAATTTTTTCTGCTTTTGTGAAGATCTAGTTTATGTTGGCAGCTTGTTCTAAGTATTCATCCGTATGCACAGCAGAAGTTCTTCTGCAGTCACCTACGGGACCTATATTTTAAAATTTGTCCCAGTATGTCACCACGAGGAAGTGTATGATGAACTTTTAAAATACTTCATATTGCAATAAATGTAATGCTGAGCAGAGATCATTTATACATTATGTATGGTAATGCCTCAGGAATACCACTCTGGAAGAAAGTCAGAAAGGAGTGCAGTAGAATACTAAAAAATCTTTTCAGATTAAATTCAACTTTGTCACTTGCGGGAGACACCTCCCACTGAGGTGAGCAATCTCTTCACATCATTACATTTCTATTTCTGCCATTCTTTAGGCAAAGTGCTCATGTGATTGGATTGAAGTGTCTCCTCCTGTTCTATATTTATGTGCATAACCTTTGCTCATATTTTTTCGAGATGGGTGTGTGTGTGTGGGCAGCCGATTCTGTGAGATCTGAGCCTATTTTCTTCTCTTTCTGTCTGTAGCCCTGCTAGTAGGACAGCACAGGGAGCTGTCATGCACTTCACTTGAATTTAACTTTCTGCAGACTTCTGAAAGTTTCTCTCTTCTCCAATAGTTAACTCCTACCTTCAGGACTTGTCGATTCAGATATTTCTGAAAGGAAAAAAGAAAGGCCACAAAGGAGAATTGCTTGAATATTGTTAAGATTTTTACTTACCGATCCTACCACCTGGAAACCTATCATCTCCTCTACAGAACACAAGCACATAGAAGCAAGGAAAGCAAAGAACATCATATATTGTTTCTTGCCTATATAAACCAATGTTATTGGGATCCCTGTCTCCCTGTCCTCAGATGCTGCCTGAAATTTTCAGGCCACCTATAATGGCAAAATAATTAAATTACATCAGGATACATTAGGTGAAGGGGATGGTCAAGAACCTATAAAAATCTGTAACAAGAAAAGTGAATGAACTGGGTTTTTTTAAATTAATAAATTTGTGGATTTTTATTTAATGGTGATCAGTACATTTTATTCATCTACATTTATGTTTTTAGCAACTAATTTGTGTCTACATTTAAAGCCTACTTAAAGGAGTAGTAGTAGTGTCAATTAAAAAGCAGTAGTGAGGTGAAACTACCATTTATTGACACTTATTTGGTGCTAAAAATTTATGTTACTAATACATTTGGTATTCTTAACTTTGCCCTACTTCAAGTTCAGATGTGTGGATTCACTCTAGAAATAGCTTAATGTATAGGAATTGTGATCAACCGTTATTGGTTTTCTCCTGTTTAAGAAAAGGAAATCAGATTTACTTAAATGATGTCATTAGAAGAACACTCAATGTGAGTCATTCTGTGCTCCCCACTCAGTCCTGCCAGTTCTCCACTACACAGAGGCTGGTTTTCCTCATAACTCTGCCAGCATCTCTTCTGGTTATAGAAGAGTTGAGTCCAAGCAGATAATAAGCTGAGGGAGCTCAGATTGCAGCATCCAAGGAGGATGGGGAGCTGAGAGAGTTCAGCTTCATCAAATAATTCCTTTGTATGTTTTGCAGCCAAGGGAGAAATTCTGCTTTTCCACCTTCCCCCTTACATAAGTAACTCTGGACCAACTTTAACTTCTCTCTGTGTTTCTGTTTCTTGATGTTTCTGAAGTTGTATCTGTCAGTCCATAAAGAATAGTGAATTCACATCTCTCATTTGTTTTGCCTCTGACCTGTCTGAATTTGAGAAAGCCACTGTGGAGGAACAGATTATTTTCATATTATTTTTAATTTCTAAGAGTCGTAAAAAGATATTTCTGCAGTGCTGGTTCAGGTGAAGCAAATCTGACAAGCCTGCCATTTTTTCAGGTGAATTTTATGCAGTCAATGCATTTCTATATGCAGTGAATCTTGTAAGCTAAAGGTATTTCCTTACCTAGGGAGGGTTGCAAAATATAATTTCATAACTGAGGTACACAACATTCCACAGTAATACAGGATTTTCCCCTTTGACGCAATATTAAGCTTTTTCTTTTCACCATGGAATGACGGCAGTGAGGACTCTTTGCTTAATTCCCATGATACGGGTAAAATGCAGTCAGAGAACGCAAACAGTGCAAGCTCTCAGCCCAGCTCTCTGTGGTGAGTCACCGGTGGCACCGCAGTGCTGGGTTTGCTGTTGGACTCTGCTAAAACCAGCCCAGTTCACCAAACTTCAAACACACACCCTGCTTTTTGAAGCTGGATGTGACAGATAAGCTGGTAGCTGGCCTGTAAATTTGTGACTAGCACTCAATCACTTTATAGTATAAAAGTCTTTCATACAGGCAGGTTCTTCTAACACAACCCTTCTTGGAGTGCATGTGTGGAGGATTCCTGCCTTGCGTGGGAATGCCCTCCAAGGATACTCCTGAGGTTGAGAGAAAGGGATCTCCCCATGAGCACTGGTATGGGTGAGTCACATCAAATCTCTACTTAAAAATTATTTCTTTTTGCTAGCTTCAATATAATTGCTTCAATAATTGCTTCAATATAGCACACTATACTATCTTATACTTTACTACTAGTGGTTTTAGCTTTTATATTTTGTAGTAAATAATTTATCTGATCACTTGTAATAATCATTCATTTTATATAAATATTGTCATTTTTCCAGTCATTAAAACCTGCGGGACAAAAGTGGTTCAATCACAGCTCTGCAATTCCTTAAATTTAAACTGCTGACACAATCTGAGGCTAAGATTGGATTCAGCCACACCTAGAATCCTCTCTGAAAAGATGTTGAGGAAGCAAGGGAGTCCTTTCTGCCCCTCGTGACTCAACAGCAGGGCTCTTTCTCAATAAACTTTGTCTAAGCCTTCCACTCACACCGCTGACAAATCTTGGCTTAATTCCCTTGGTATAATTAAGGTATAATTAATACCCATTGGTATGGGTAAGTAAGTGCAAGAAGTTTGAGGATGAAGAGGCAAAAGCAGCATCTCTTGGAGGAAACACGGTGGTTTAGGAAGCCCTCACAGCCTCAGCAGGTCTCTCTGGGGATACAACAATGGCAGAGCACTCCAAACTCCATGATGGCCACTGCATTGTCGTATCTATAATGTACATTTTAATATCCCCTTAATGACACATCTGCTCAATTCAGTGAGTATTTAATTAAATATTAGCTAATTAATTAACTGTTTGCTTGAGAGAGATCATAATGCTTCTTCAGATGGAGTAAATAGGTGATAAGGGAGCTTTTGAGAGCATAACTTAGGGGCTTTATATATAAATATACATTTTATGTATATACACACATATATAAGGAATTAAGCAGGAAGGAGACTTGTGTGCAGAATGCTCTGGGAAACATTTATGGTGCTGAACTCTGACTTGTGACTTGTAAGTTTCTGGAAGGAATGGCTGAGACTGAGGAGTTCCTGAGTAATTTTCCTTTTAATGCTAAGTAGGACAAAACCAAATTTTCAAAAAATCAAATTTTCTTGATGCTTGGGTACAGAAGCAAATATTTGCATGAGGAAAGAGATATTGGCTTTTGAAGTGGAAAATTATTTCAATCTGTTTTGAATAAAATATTTCACTTTACCTTAGAAAAATCTCCACTTCATTTTTTTCCCCAGCTTGTTTTGCAGAAATATTCTCCTTAATATTCAGTGAAAAGTCAATTATTTCAGCAGGGATTTTCATAGTCTTTGTTTCCAAAATATTGCATTGTGCTCTTGAAATTACTTGAAAACCACTATTGTGGCTAAATTAATACATGGAATGCTGGCTAGAAAAAAAACCCAAGCACTCAGAAACCAGAGCATGATCAAATTTATGTAACTAATACAACAATTTTCTTTTGAACTTTCTTCTCATATCTTTAATCCCATATGGTAACTTTCTAATGTAGACAATATCACCCGGTGTAATGTTTTCACAAGACTATGTTTAAGAAAAATCAATATTTTTTAATAGAAGCCATTGCTCATTTGTCCTTCAGTCAACTAAATAACCTGCGTGGAAGCTGAAGCAGTTAGAAGAGACTTTACATCAGTCTAGTCATGAGCAATGGTTTATCTAAACTGTAAGAGAATAAAGAGATAAAAGGGAATGAACACAATAATATGAAGAAATAAACAGGAAAAAATAAAATAACTTATTAGTAATGCAAGTCATGCAAGATTGGGTTTTGCTTTGACTGAAGCAGCAGTAAAACAGGAGAGCAGTTGTGACCCTGCTGTGCTGGAACTGGATTTGAGACGAATGTCCCTTTCATCTTCCCGCCTGGGTGCAACGTGTCAGGTATTACTAAAAGCATTTCTTGTTTCTAATCACTGTGACAAGTCCCTGCCCAGTTTCATTTCTGTGGCTTATTTCCCGCTTGTAATTCTCTCCTGCTGCTCTGTAGTCAAGGCCTAGAATGTTCTTAAGCAAAGCTGATCTAGACTTTGCCAAAAAGATTGGGCTGCTGTCAGAGAGTTGATCTGACAGTTGTCTTTTACCAGTCCAGCTCTGCGATTTCTTTGAATTTCCAGCTTCCATATTAATTTTAAGATATTTTAGACTGTCCCCAAAATCAAAGTAGTCAATGTGTTGGAGGATAGCATGTATGGGGTCATGACTGTCAACATGTTGTCTGGAAAAATGTTTGTCAAGGGTATAAATTAATTAGGCGGCAAACTATTCTACACTTGGGAGTCCTCGAGGGTCCAGCCATTGCTTGGGCATTTTGCTTGTCCCTTCCCCACCCTGCTGCTTGGATCTTTGCTGTGCTATTGTCCCATATCCTCCTCTCAATTTTACCTATTTGAGCCCTGCAGCCTCAAGCATGTATTTTACCTTCCACCTGTTCTATAGGGCCTATTGGGTGCTAAACATTTTTGACTTTCCTATTCCTATTTAATTCCAGCTTAAAAAAAAAAAAAATAAAAATTTGAGGACGTGCTGTAGCTTTGTTTCTTCTCTCAATATAATTTATGACTTTTAATACTTAAGTGACCTGGGTTGACTGATGCTTGCAATTGATGGATATAATCAATTAGTAGGTTAAGCTGCAACAACTCATTAACTGCTTGTGTGTTTACTACTTCTCTGCCATCTTTAGTAGTTGTCATCTTAGTGCTGTTCAACAAATGAGTCCTACCGGGTGGTGTAAATTTGCTCACATTCTTAGAGCTGTTGGAGGTTCTAGGAACCAAAATATTTGTCCCATTTTTTTCTCACTATCATCTCTCTTGCACATAAGTCCCCAGTATCTGCTTAAACTGTTCCTTCATTTGGTAAAAATGTTTGTGCCTCCAAGAATTCAGGATGGTTTTGTGCTTTATCTCAGCTAATAGCATTGTGGTGCATTTGTAGCCTATTTGCTAACTTGGTGTTGCACTTAATCTAATTTTAAAGAGAACATTCTTTACTGAAATACCAAAGTTTTCACTGCAGTTACTCCAATGAAAGGCATTTCAAGCGGGAGAGAAAATGGGAAATGAAGAAAGGTGATAGCCTTTGTCGTTATCTTTAGTTCACTGTCAAAGAGTCCTTTAATACTGAGCTATGGTCATGGATGAGATGTGAAAGCTGCTTTACGAATAAAAGATACATAAATATTGACTTGAATTTGGATGGTTAGTTTTTTAAACATTGATGCATGTTTTGCATTGGATTTAACACTGACTCTATTGTACAATTATTACATCACCTCTCTGATATCACATTAAAAATGCAGCAAACGTGGAATGAAGGAAAAAGTAAAGTCTTTAATGATAGCTTAAAGTTCAAACAGTGGATGGTAATTTTTTAACTCACTCCATAATGTGAGAAATAGTAGGTTTTCTTCAAAATTGTTCACAAAAAAATCTGCAGTAAACAGGATGGGATGTTTTGCAAACCGTTTGCAATTCTGACAAAATTAACCAAAATGTTGCCACATTTTGAGATGTATTTTCACAGTACAGTGCCCTGCAGAGTATGTTCACAGCAGCACAGTGCTGTGCAGGGCTATGGAGTGGCTCCTGGCAGTATCTCGTCAGTGTGGTGCTGCAGCCAAAGCTAAAACTGCCTGGTGTATTTTTGCTGTTGACGTGATTTCCTCAGAGCTACGCGGGGAACCTCCTTTCTGTGCTCGAGGGAATGTTGCAGGCATGCCCTGGGGCAGAGAGTGACGCCTTTCCCTGAGAATTCAGGGAGTCTAACAGCGCAGCAGAGCTCCTGGTGGATTTTCAACAGAGCTGAAGTTATTTATGTAACCAGTAAGGCTTTTCCACAAACACTCACCTTTAAATGTGGCTTAAGTGAAACAAACCCCTCTACCCCACGTAGCAGCAACAGGGCAGAGAGGGCTCGTGCACTGTGGGAGCTTTCTGCAGAATTCCTTTCTGCAGGAATTGAGTTATAATTACAATGAAGGCAACAACTGTGGGATAAATACATGAACTAGGTTGTTTCCACAGCATCATATATGACTACAAATATAAGGTTTCTTAAAGGCACCAGCTTTTAAGTCCTTGTGATACCAGTACACAAGATAAAGCATTTTGAGATAAATGGACATAAATGGATTAAAAAAAAGTAGAAGCTCCATGTGGAAGGTGTTTTGGGGTCTTTAGTGACTGAGGAGAAAGAGGCCCTGGCCTCCAGGCCATGCACACTTCTGTGATCCCTCAAGGCAGACAGTGGTAGTGGTGGAACTGCCCAAGCAGGGAAATGTGATTTTTAAATATGAACCTGAGAGAAATACGTAATACGTGTTTATAATGACACTCAGCAGGCAAAGAGTTTAAAAAGCCAAATAAGCCAACTTGTGGAAGAAAATGGTAACAGAAATTCTTAGATGAGAGGAAATTACATTATTGGATTTGTCTACCAAACCTCTTTACTTCTATCTTTGTGTGCAAGCCATGGCAAAGATTTTTATTCTTTATCTCATTACGCTTCTGCTTGTTCTTAGTGGCCTACAGGTCAACAAAACCACCTCCATGCAAAGCTTAATATTCTATTGAGTATCTGCAGTAAAATTTCTCTCCCTAAAAGTCTCTTTTCAGGACCATCAGATTTGAGTCTTTGCCACAGAGCTTCAGAGACAGTGTGTTATTGCCAAAGACAATTCCAAAAATAAAATTAGACATATGGTACTTGGTAATAATGAATGAGCATCCAGGATTTCGATTTGGTTTTGATAAGTGCTCAGGAATCTGTGTGTTTGTCTAAAATAGAATTAAGCAGACGAAAAACGAGCTGGAAACTTTCCCCAGATGAACTGTATCAGAGACTTTTAATCTTCTCTGGGCTTGCTAGAAAGATTCATCTTTTATTCTGCAGTTTAAATAATTATCAGATAGCCTGTATTTTGGTTTTTACTTCCTTCTATTGTACTTTGAGAGAGTTACTTCTTTATTCTCTGCACTTCATCTATTTTTAAATAGGTAATATGTCCTTTGCTTCGTGGGGTCATTGTTAAAGACAAATCTCCTAAAATTTCTGAACAGTAAAGTTTTCCAGTTATGTAGAAGAGCTGGACATTTATCTTAGATTTGATCTGAATTTCTACAAGAATGTTAGCTTTAGTATTACCCTTGGGTTCAAAATTCTGACTTTTCAAAGGATTTGATGTTGTGTGGGGAAGGGAAGGAAATTAAAAGAAAATAAATGTACCAGCTTCTGTTTAAGCTAATGAGATGCTATGGTTTATTCATGACCAGCTCTTATTTAATCTAAATTAGCTCTTTTATCCCAAATATTTAGTGAACAGAAATCTATTCATTTTAAAATCTGGGGTTTTGACCTTCTTATACCATACCCTGGACTTGATATTGTTGTTTACCTCAGCACCAACATGTTTGCCAAAACAGAATTTAGTATTGGATCACAGATTGTCCCTTTATAATAATAAAAATTATACAGTAAGTTTCATTTGCATGTATGTGGACATATATACATATATATATATATATATAGGGAGTGCAAGTAAAGCAAGAAAGAAAGTATTAGGTTGACATCATTTTAGTCTTTTTCATTCTGCATGACAGGAATTGTTAAAAAATTATAGAACCAAAACATGTCGAAACAGTTTTTCATACAGTAAACACATGAAAGAAACAAACTGTGTTGAAAACAAAATAAAAATATCAACAAACTTGAAGTTAGCAGCTTGTCCACTGCATATGGGAAAATACAGACTACAAATGATTTTCATTGTAGAGGTTTGTTGTGGTATTTCAGATCTGGTTTCAAATATCTTCTTCTTCTTCTTCCTTTTAAATTGAATTATGGCAGGTTTTTAGTTTTGCCATGTCAGTGGTGCACAATCCCCCACGTCCTCATATGCAAATAAGATTCTGCTCACTTCGAAGGTCACAAGACCATGTGAATAGTAAGAAATGTTATATGTCATAAATGAAATAGTTACTGTCTATTTCTCTTCCTCGTTACATTTTGGTTCTCATTCATGCAAGCTAATGATGGTATTTAATCGGAATAAATTAATTTAGTATTTATCAATCAATCTTATTAAATAATAGTCCATGGGCTAATTTTGAAAATAGTAATTAATTTTTCCTGTTGTGTAAGGTCTCTTGTGGCTCTTGGGCATTCAAAAGACCAAATAACAAACACTTTTCCAACCTCTTTCATATTTAAAAATGTGTTTTAATTTACTTGGTTAATGAGATTCCCTCACAAAACACTCAGTTCCTTAAAGATAGGTGAAATTAAGTAATCTTTTTGAAATGCAGTTAAGTTCATTCTCACTGGTTTTCCTTGTTTTGTGCTAATTTGTGATACAGAACAACTCCAAATTCTTCGGGGAAAAATGAAATTGGCACTCAGAACAGTAGTGTAGCTATGGGTTTGGGCTGGCATAGAATAAAGCAATACCCAAATAGTGCATAGCCTATATTTCTGCTATAGACAGGGTTTATGTGCCCCCTGCGTAATTCCTTTACCCTCATCTATCAGCAGGGGTTCTCAATAGAGTTCTTCTAGGCCTTCTTGGGAAACAAGACTGGGGACTTGACTGCAAGATACTAATCCTTGGTCTCCTCTAAAACAGGCTTATATTTACCTGCTGGCAAATGAGCTTCTGTTTCTCTGAATAAGTTTATCTTATGCCTTGGTAGAGGAAGGAATATATCGTGGTTGATAATGCCACCTTTTCTTTATACTTCTGATCCTAAACTAGTAGAGTTCAAAAAAATCTATCAAATCACAGCAATAAAAAAACGGTGTAAATTTGCTCAGAATCAGGACCCTCTTTTTTCTGGGAGTTGATCACTAAGTCAAAGTACCGTTTTTTCCTCTGCAGTATCTTGGCTCCCTGATTAAATTCCTGGGTGATGGGGTAAAAGTCTTAGATGCTGAATCCACCACATGTGTTGGCAGGTCACGGAGACACAAAAGGGAGAGTTCTGTGCAACTACATTTGTCCTGAATATGTTCTGAACGGTGCTGATCTCACACAGGGACATCTGGAAGGACAAAGATGGGTGTCACAGGAGCTTTCTACAATCAGAGCTCACTGCCAGCTGTTAAGGCCGCAAAGCCAGTTGAGAGGGTTCTGGACTTTGGCAACAAAACTGGTGTGAGAAGGTTCAAAATCATAACATGTATTCTGCATTTGATCAGCATCTGGAAAAACCTGCTGAAGGCTCAGAATGCTAAGAACTAAAAAAAAAATAAAAAGGAGATTTTACAGTGATAAGTACTAATATGTGCATGGGTAGAACTGCTAAGCAGTAATGTAAGGGTTATTTTTCTGGAATAACAAGTGCAGAATTAACACAGGAGGAGAGCATAGCTCCTTGCTCTGGAACTGCTCTGGCAGACTCTTGGGGCTGGTGGATGAACAGTTGTGTAGACTCTTTGCTGGATGAATTTTAGAGATGTGAACTAATAAATCCTGAGCACATATACCAAAGTGTGATTAAAGAGAAAGGAGTCCTAAGTTAAATAGATACTTGATAGTAGTCCTATTCTGCAGTCTTTTTCTGATACATGCTGTCTTGTCCATCTTCCAATCTGCTTCAACTGACTTACAAGCTGTAGTTTTAATTTCAGAGAGTATTAAATAAAATCAGTCTCTCTTGCTGGTATCAAGCTCTTATTTTAATAATTTTAATACTGTTCTTTAGCAAACTATCTAAATAATGCCATTGGGAACTCGCACAGTGTAATCTGAGACAGTTTAGGAGACAACAGAAGGCTTTTTTCCTGTTTATTATAGGTCATGTCAAATTGTAAACACTGAAAAAAAAAAAAGGCAAGGCTTCTCCGGGCAGGTCAAACACTTACATCCCATTAGGCACTGCTTTTCTTTCTTTCTCCCTGTCTTTTTTTCTTTTCCTGTTGTTTTTTTCTCTCAGTGTTAGTGCAAACATGCTCTGGAAAGACTCCAAAATGCTTCAAGATTAATGCTTTTGGGCTGTGAGAGATGAGTGAAATACATGATATCTTCAATGCTGACACTTCCAAATGTTTCTCTCTAAATAAATTGCATTGAAATTACCTCCTATGAATCCTTAAATCCTTCTTTACATTAGTTGTTCTGGAAAAATCTGTCAGTTTACGCAAGTCTCTCTCTCCTCCTTTTTTTTCAATATTTTTTTTTTAAATGGGATATGTCAAAAAGCCTGTTTTGTATGTATGGTCAACATGTCAGCGTGTTTGAAAGAATAATTATTGCACTTAGTACTTGACAGTTTGAAGACAAGTAATGAAGTAAAAATCTCATGAAATATTTTACCGCATTTTTATACCCTACTTGTTGCTTGAAATGCCTGGTTTTGTTGTTTGAGCTGGATTTGTAATTTCCTCTTGAGAAGTATGCAAAGGGTTGATGTATGATTTTTTTCTTTTTAAACTGATTTTCTTTTGCATACAGCCTTTGGGAATGAAGAAACACCTTTTTTTTTTTTTTTTTTTTTAAACACAATTTTGTGTAACTGTGCTTTTATTTTATCTCTTTAACAGGCCAAACAGCCTATTATCAATAAAACTCCAAATAGCTGTAAGAGAAGCTGGCTTTTTGGGACACCCGTGTTAGGATAAAATGCCAAGGGATTTATTGGCATAGTTCAGGCAGATGTTTTTAGAAGTGCAATCATAAGAAATTCCTGCAAAGTGCTAAGCAATTATTAAGTTGGACAGTGACCAATGAATGTGACATACACTATGTAAAGGCAAATTAATTAGAAATTAATTCACATCTCATTTCTCAGCAATGGGCCAATGCTGTTAGCTTATATAACTGCATACACTAAAACTCGGTGCTCTTTTAGGTACTGATTTGCTGTTTGAAAATGGAATTAAATGCATCTGACCAGAATGCAGGAGACCAAATTAGGAGAAATCTGCATATCTCTGCAGTCAGTGGATGCTTCATCATATGACCAAAACTTTGCTCTCTTTGTGAGGATGGGCTGGCCAGCTGAGCATCCACTGGAAAGCAGACCATGCATGGCAACAGAGCATACCAAAGGTCTGTTACAGAAGTGAAATTCGTACAGGAGAGTAATTTTGGATCAATCATATCCACTAAATTGGTGTTTTGTCCGTTAAAACAGAGTCACAATCTCTTGGAAATGGAGAATGGGGCAGATATTTCAGACTGGGATATTCACAGGGCATAGCAACATACAAGTCTTACATCTGCCCTCTGAGAAGTGACAGCATAATGCATTCAGTACACATTGCTTGCACTGACAGAGATTTTTAACTTTCAGTGCCCTACCAGAGAACAGGCAGTATCTGCAGAGTCCTATGATTGTGGTATTTTGCTGCTCATTTTATTTAAGAGCAGGGAAAGAATTTTAGCCTGTGTCTCTTTTGTCAGAGATCACAGGATTCAAGTTTTTTTAACCATAAGATTCAGTTCACTTTGTAGGATTAGCATGGCTTTTTCACTCAGAAGTTTATTTTCAATTTTAGTAACTTAGGGCGTTGGTCATCTCACTGTCTCTGCTGCTAATTTCTTTGGGCATAGTATAATTCCAATGCAGGCAAACTTTGTGGGTTGCACCTGTGCCTGTTGTGTAGAGGATATATCAACATTTCTGGTACTTGATTATTCTAAAAAGAAACAAAGGAATAACCCTGGAGTGGAAAGGGTAAATTGGCAAATTTTGATGGGAGACAGGGAAATTGGAAAACCAGGGTGCAGGCTCCTGGAATGTGGGTGTAATTTAAGCAGTGGAGGTGTTATTAATGCTGTTTTGTTTACACTCCTGTTGCACTCCATCAGTTAAAGGCTTAGCTTTAAGGGGTTTTATCAGTAGCCATTAAGGTAAGATTCCAGGTCTGTACAAACATGCTGTTGTTGAGGAAATTACAGACACAGCCAATAGATGATTTGAATGATATCTTCCAAACTAACAGAGGCAGTTGCACTCTTAGTTTCTGTGTGGAAGCAGATCTCCAATATCAGCCCTTGGCTTACAAACTTTATCACTGTCTTCTTTCAAGATTAGACTGATCAAATGTTTCCTTGGGAAGGTGTTTGTGGAGGAGAGCAGCAGCTGCCTGTTTTGTGAGCGAATGAGCAGCACTGCTGCACAGCTACACTGTGTAGATCTGCTGGCTATTTGCCGTCAGAAAATCGGGAAAGGATATACCCATTGGACCTGCTGTGGGAAGAAGCAAGCCAGGGGAATAAAGGAAAAGATTAGTGCGAGAAATGGTTTATTAAAGCTCATTTGAAACCTAATTTGTTCCAGCTCATCCACTGAGATCCCCCTAAAGGTGATAGATTTTTGTTGTTGTATTGGAAACACCGTATTTTAGAGGTCATTCCATTACTATGGGAAAAGTAATCACTGGGTAGATAGCTAAGAATTTCCTGAGATACATTCAACACTCATGACTGTCACTAGTAGTGTTTTCCTTTACTTATTTTTGTGAATCAGTATTTTAGCAAACAACAAATGGCTGCTGTTCAGGATTGTAAATAAACACTCCATCTCTCAAGCAAATAGAGAATGGACTATGAGAAACTTGTTAAAAAAATATGTAACAGGTTAACTGGGTCATTTTACTACTAATTTATTCTGTTGTTAGCAGAAGTGTCTCATTTGTTGAGATGGTAAAAAGCATAGAAGAAATGTTTGATAAAATGTTTTCTTGGGTGTGTACCAGAACAGATGAGGGAGGAGGAGCAAGAGTAATGGTTCCAAAATTCACCTTTTGGAAAAGTCTTTGCTTTGTCTTCCTCAGGCCATCTGACAGTTTAGTGATGTGGTTTCAGATCTCATTGGACATTTACAAAAACTTATTATTTTTTCCAGCAGAGAACTTTTACTGCTCAGTGGTCAAGGCACCAAAATAGGGAAAGTCTTCACGTGTCAGCTTGAGAGCTTTCACAGTCAGGTTGTTGGTGTTTGCATTGTGAGTTTTGATAACTTTCACAGGAAGCAACACTAAAAAATAGCTCTGATTTTATGATGATGGAAAAAAACCAACACAAAACATCAGTCCCTTTTATGTCCCCCAAATTCCCTTCTTTCTAAAGCCCTATTTCAATTACTCAAAGAGAGTGAGCGAGAGCAATGAACACAGGGGATTAGTCAGTGGTGTGTGTGAATGCATTGTGGAGTTTTATTCAGACTCCCACATAAGCAAGCTCTTCCAAATGCAGATATTCATCTCTGTTCCCATGCATTATGGAATTTGCAAAGGCTTCTGGGGTTTATATCAGCAGAAAAATAATTCAGAAAAATGTTAATGTAAAGGTTAAAGCAAGGGAGAAAATCAAAATGTCATACTTCAAAGACAGCCATTGATTTGGCAAGTATGAATATAAGACCCTGCTGATAAAAGTATTGGTCTGGGGTTTTCTGTGCTGTTTTTCTGTGTTTGGCTGCTCTGATGTCACATCAATGAATTGTGTAGTTGCTGCTGAAATCTGCGTTGCTTCTTTCCAGTGTGGCCAACTACAGAAGTAATGCAGAAGCATCAGCTGGAGAGTTGAACTATCTGTGAAATAGTAGGAGCAGGACTTGCAAAGTGTAGCATTTATAAACTCTCAGCAACTTTTTGTTTTGCAAAACATTTACTAGCTCATTATTTGCAAATCTCCTTATGCTTGCAGAAGTAATAGAAGAACAAGTGCCACTACATGTAATATTTGCAAGAATCTTATATTCCTCTTTCATATGCCAGTTTGTAAAATCCCTCAGCCACGTACTTTAAAATTTAGGAAATAATATCATTCAGATAAATTTATAGAACACAGATATGGAACTTTTTGTCTGTGAAAGGCATCACACTATCAAAATGAGGTAAATTACCAATATTTAAATACTATTTGCTGATACTTCCCTAACTGGTATTTGCCAACTTTATTAGGCATAAGATACCATTAGTTATCAGATCCTCTTGCATACATATTGAAACTTTGACACATTGGGAATTCTGTCGAGAAACAGCTCTTTCCCAAATTCCAGTTACATGATACTAGTCAAGATTGTAGTTTGTCACAGAGAAAGGTTTAAATTCAAGCATATTGCCAGAGGACATGACCTTGTAACCTGCACCTGTTCCACATCAAAGGAAAGATTCCAGCCCTCCAGGGAGAGAAAGCCAGGCTGTCTGTACCATGGAAGGCAACGTGGTGGTGCTTTGCTTAGGCAAGTAGTTACTGGTGTATGTGGGAAGAATCAACCACGAGACACGTGATGTTGTGGGAAAAGGGAAAACTGATTAAGAATAGAAAGCAAAAATCAAATCACAGCAATAAAGCCACTGACTCTATAGCTGAGCAATGCAAGGTTTTTCTGAAAAATAAAAAAAAGATATAATTATGTATAATATGAAACACAATACCCTCCAGTATAGACAATACAGAAACCACATGTTAATAAAAAGCACAGGCAGAATCTCAAAGACAAATTATCCAAAAGGCTGGGACAGGCAAGATTATTCTGCTTTTTCTTAAAAATGCCATTTTTCCTTACCCAATGTCATACTAATTTCACTTCCATTTCTCATTTTCCAAATGCTCCCTCTTTCTACGTTCTGTATGCTGCTGAGAAGGATCTGCTGCTCCCTACATTACATATAGCTGGGAAGAAATATGTTGACCAGGCAGTTACTGGGTGGATTTAGTTAGTGTAGTAATTCAGTTAATTACCAGGGGGATTTAGTTACTATATGAACTTGGTCATTGTCGCTAACGTTCCCAGTCCCCTCCAAAACAGAGGAAAGACATCTGCCCTCATTTATGGCTTCTGTTTCTCACATTAAATGGACTCTTAAACTGCAAGAGAGTGGTTCCTGTTGTCCTGCAAAGTTACCAACCCATTTCCTTCTTATGAGCTACTCTCCTTTAAGTTGCAAAGTAGATGTTTGTTTATCTGTAGTGTCCCCACACTTGTCCTGTAGCTTTTTTTCTAAGAGCTTGCGGATGAACATCACAGGAAGGTAATCAGATGCTGTTGATAAGAGCTGTGACTTTCTGCTGTGAAAGCAGTGAAATACACCTTGATTCTCTTTTTGAGAGGAGGGAAAAGTGAAAGTTATGAGATATATTAATTCATGCAGCTTTAAAATGAATTCAGCTGCACTTCTACTTCCTTCTGGCCAACAACCATACAACAGGGAGCTACTTTTTTTCCCAAGGTTCTGCTTCCCTTGTGTCTCCCTCACCACAGGGCAGTGTCCTGCCCTGTCTTCAATGACTTTTCCAGGGGCAGCACTGGTCCTGTGAAGGCTGGGCTGTGTCCCACTGTGGAGCTGTGCAGGAACCATCTGGAACGATCTGTGTCCAGCTCGGGGCAGCCCCACAGCCCTGCTGTCACATCCTTGCCACCCACACCCAGTATGGGTGTTATGTGACAAGACTAATAATTTTTGGTATTTCAGAAATATTTGGGGTGCCTTGGCATGTAGCTTAACCTTGCAGGGCCAGGCGTGGTGTGGGTGGACGTCAGCACCTGATAGCAGCAGGCGCAGGCTCAGAACACCTCCTGATCCTGCACACTTTGCCCCAGGCCTGCGTGCTCGCTGCCTCAGGATTTCTCAGAGCACAGTCTCTCCTACCTTTTCTTGGAAACCAATTAAAGATGACCGAGTAGAATGTTTGATATATTGGTTCGTAATGAAACTCAGCGTTTCTCATGTGTGTTTTATCCGGGAATTCAGAGCAGCGCTGGAAATGCCACAGTGAGGGCTGTGCAGCAGCAGAGAGCAGCAGGCAGCCTTTAGACACGTCTTTCTAACCACAGGGTGCCACCATCGCTCCAGCCCATGGAAATTGTGACAGCAACAGAAATCGTGTCACCTGGAGATGTGTATGAACACGAACTACTTCAAGTGTGATGTTTATGCACTGATATGTTATAATCACACAACAGTATTTTTCTACCTTTGAGAAGATCTAAAAGGTGTGTAATCTATTCAAATTAGGGAAAGCATTCCCCAGAGAACTCAGCAATTCTCAGAAAGCAATCTTCATACTTTCCAGCATCATACTGGCCTGAGTTGCTGCCTCACTGTGCCCATGTCAACCATAGGAGCCACCAGATTGTCCACGTAAATAAACAAGCAATGAGATGCTTATGTTCTGTTGAGTGACTGTGGTGAAGGAATAGCTATATGTTTGCATCTGATAACATTTTCCATTGGCACTAACAGCTGTTGGAGTTAGGGAAACTAGCCTGGATGTTGTGTGGTAGCTCATCAACATTTTGAGTTGCAAAACCAGAAGATTAAATATTTCTTTTAGGAAAACCAGAGCTTTACTTTAGCCAGTGGCATTCTGAAGCAGCAACTGTTATTTTCAGATATTTTCAGTGAGGGTTGAACAGCTTGGTTCTTTTTTTTTTTTTTT